>QRAM01000212.1:32248-72011 GCA_013436055.1 Halocynthia roretzi | reverse complement strand
ATTCTAATGGAAAATTAATATCCAAGACATCCAATTTGAATGTGTACAGGAAAGAGGAACGGCCACGGAACCTCCACCGCGAGCCAACTTCTCAGCTACTGCAAATCAGTGGGAAATATATGATGCTTATTTAGAAGATATTATGAAACAGGTATGATTTAGTTTTAGAGCGATATGAATCAACTAACTATTTTTACTACCTATAACACCACAAAAATTTGGCTTGGCTCAATGATTTTAGGAACGAGCCAAAGAGAAAACAAAACAGGTCCCAACCTACAGAAAGGAAGACGAAAAAACAAAGAAGAAGCTCACGGCTATCGAGACAGCTAGCGATGATATATCTCGTGTGGGTAGAGCAGCAAAGATAATAGGTAATTGATTGTGTTGATACAGCTAAATAAGTCTAAACAAACTAAAGTTTAAATGAAATTACTGGATATCTAAATGAGAATTTACCTTTTCAGAACGAATGGTTAACCAGAACACATTCGACGACATCGCACAAGACTTCAGNTAATGGAAACACCAAGGAATACTACAATTCGAATTTTGCAAGATTAATTCACTGTTTTAGAAACACTCAAATATGTGAATATTTATTGCGTTCAAGTGTCACGACTAAAAAAAAATTTGGTTAGCTATTTTTAAACTATTCAATGTATATACCAATAAAAGATGTGTTGTTGAAGTAACTTCTGAACTGATCCATTCGACTTCAAATTGACACACATGGGGATTTGAATGCAGTTCTAATTAAAACTTCAAGGATTCCGAGAGGATTAAACTAACCTTTTTCTGAATATTTATCCGCTGGTTGGAAATTTTTGAACCTTGCTTCATACTCATCTTCTTTGTCCTGATTGGTCAGTTTGAAATCCATTTCTTCCATACCTTTTTCACCTATCTATACGAGAAGTACATTTTTGTTTAAAAAAAAGCAAATAACAATTAGATGCAAAATTGATCCCTCAAAGTTTGGTCTAGGCAACACTGTATCTATGTATATTTTTTGTTAATACAATGGCACTTCGTGCTTAAGAATTCTGGAACGTTGGAAGTGCATTTTTTCACTGCCCGCACTGTTCGAACTACAAATCACTACATTTCACATGAATTTCAAAGTCGAAGTTGGGGGCGTGCGACGTACGAGGCACCACTGTATATTAATTTAATTATAGAATGAGTTATAACACAAACCTCAACAGCTTTTATTAAATCAATCTGTCTCCGTTTCTCAACCTCCCATGTACTCAAGACACTTTTTTCAAATTCTTCTTTTGCAAGAAGATCTAGGTATTTCTTCTCGAGCTCATTGTAATTCGTTGTTAAGATTGGTGCTCGTCTCTGAGATGTGTCACAAAAACTAGATTAGAATAATGATCACACATAACTGTATATATTTATGGATGTAATACTGGCAGAGTCATTCTGGCAAAAAGCCCAAAGGCATCTCATTCCATTGTGCGATCACTAGGTTTGCTGAGGGTTAATTAACACTAATCCTGCCCCTCACCCCAAACACTGAGCCTACCCCCATACCTCAACCCAAACACCAACCAAAAATCTCTGTAGCGACCACACTACCATACCAGACTAGAATCTTAATCTACAAGACTCCCTTTTTTTATTTTACGAGAGTGAATTAAGTGATTTTACCAAGCATACAGCGCTACACAATTGCCATCGTAGAAGGTCAGGAGATTTTCCAGCAACAGATGACATTGCCGTTCGCTTCCGAACGGCGAATCTAATGTCATCAATTTTGAATCGGAACCTTCGAGAGGAGAAAAGTAGACTGTTCATGATCACTAACTATCCAACATATTCTATGCGCGAAGCACAGGATCAAAGTTATCTAGAACCGAGCAAAATCAAATTAATTCACACATTTACTTCTTGCTACCACTAAATATCCAAAATAATGCTCACAGTTACATATGGCTAAGACTTTGCTTTAGCAATTCGAATTTCGGAGCATTGAAAGCAGACAAATGGAAAATTTTGGGAATCAAGTTATAAACTTTGACCTCGCGGCAAACCAGAGTTATTGACTTAGCATATGACCACGTTCTTGCATTGATTCACATTATTATAGGTAAATTGAACAAATATAAATATTACTAATAAATATAAAAAGTATTTTCACTTTTGATACGAAAACCACCGTCTAATTTAATACCACCCTATAAAAGAGAACCTCTAGGGCTTCAAATTATTACTAAAATCGCCTAGTAATTAATTTACTTGGAAAGGTGAACTGGGCCGTAACTATATTGCCTAGTAATTAATTTAGTTGGTAAGGTAAACTAGGTCGTAGAAGAGTAGAAATGAAATACATTTACCAAAATCAAAAACTTTTTATTGAAGAAATAATTTTCTTGACATAAAAGTGATTGCTATCATAAAAAATTAGAAATAATACCGCTGACGAAATTGGTGCAAAAAATAATGAAAACAAAATCAGTTTAAAAAAATTTGAAGGTTTCTATCCTACACAAGGACAATGAAAAAAATGTAGGCGAATAGAGAATCACCATAAAATACTGCAGTGGAGAGAATGGTTATGAAAGCTCACTTGGCAAATCGTAAGAAAACAAACTAAAGTCATAAAAAAATTTCCCGTAGAGTTGTCTCCAATACGTACTGCGAATAAGTGAATAGAAATAGGCAGTCATGGCATTATTTGTTGGAGAATACCAAGACTGCCTTTGTGGAAAATGAAGGCTTTCTGGTGCACCTATATGTCTCAGTATTGCTTCGGAATCTTCCTCAATTCGATCATATGATCCAACAAAATCGTACCTATAAACAATACAAATATAGAGTATGAGGAGAAAATTTGAATAACTCTACCTTATGTGTTCTACTATACACATTATGAAATCAATTCAGAAATTATATTGAGGTTTTAAGGCTACAGTACAGTCCAAGACCGAACAATATTTAAAATGTGATACTACATTTGTTACTTTTCGATGACGATTTTCCATTTTGAAAAAAAATACTTTCCTTATGCCTTCCTTTTATTATGTCATCCAATAACGGATTCATAAAAAGTGCTACATTGATATCTACATATGATAAAATGAAAAGGACTTACTTGACTATACAAGGTTGACATAGTGTTGCCATAGGTGCCCAGTGTTCGTTCAACGTCGCAGGGTCTCCAGCATCGCTAACGTACCGTAAAAATTCTTCAAAACTGATGTCATCACCTGGTACTTTACCAACATAGCTTTCCTGCAATGAAAAATATTCATTCAAGGTCAACAAGTAGTTGATTAACCCTAGATCATTTTGCACACTAAAGCATGTAACCTTTTGCACAGTGACATTTCTGTACTGCTCAATTATTTTTGTACCGTATGATCTCATGATTTCCTCAATTTCACCGAATTTATTCCGGTAAGCTGACAACAGCCTGAAAATGAAAAAAAAACAATACAAAGAAATGTCATAAAATTTGACAAAATTCAACAATAAGACAAATCAGAAGGAAGATAAGAATACACACCTCTCCAAAGGATTTCGCACAAACATGAATTTGAAATAAGTTTTTAGCATTTGATCCCTTTCTCGGTTGGTATATTCCGATAGTTTGTATAAGCCGTGGGAATGGTCCATTTTATGTGGGTCAATTTTGCTGATTTCTCCATTCAAGTACTTTACGATTCTTTTCCAGTTTGAACAAGCTACCTAACCATATGCAAAAAGAAATAAACATGAAGTTACTGTGAAAATGGATACCGTTAAGACTACATAAAAGAAAGACAAGCACCTTAGGGGTATAGCAATAGAGGAACTGGTATTCATGACTGACAAGTATATGCTTGAACAGAACATCAGTCTCGACTTTTGTCAACTCATCGACAGATTTCTTGGCAGTGGAACCTCTGCATGAGGAGTTAAGATTCTCAAGTCTTTCTGTTCTCTCTTCCTAAACATGAATAAAGTGTTTAAGCATAAGTTTCCTAAGAAGTATAACAGATATAACATACGAATTTTACCTCTGCTGTCAGAAAGGTGAATCGACTCAAAGCGAAGTCATTTCCTTCCTCTATTGGAGGATTTCCATTGCTGTTTATTTGGTGCTTGCACTCGACTTTCTCATGAAAACAGTGAAGGTACATGAAAGCAAGCAGCTGATACACCACCAGTGTAATGAATAAAATGGATAAACATCTATGCCTCATGCCTATTTGGACAAGTTTACATTTAATTAGGCTTAGAAAATGTCTAGGATTTTATGCTAATGAATACGCATTTCTACGAATAAAATAACATGTGAAACAGTCCTTAATTTTTTAGTTCAAGTTAGTTTAAACGACTTTACTATAATTTCCACCAACTCTTGCTAAAACAATCAATTGTGCAAGCGCTTAAAAATTCACATGCTAAATACATAACCGCTAGATGTGACAAAAAGCTTCGGAAGTTAATGCTCTCACTAACACCACCGTAACAGCATAGAGCAGGGGGCGCACACTTTCAGATCTTTATGACCGCATCAATTTAACTCCGATTTCATCGTGATTACGAAAATGTGAAAGCGTGGAAATGTATGAACGTATGCTGTCACGTGAACGACGTGACTCGATATTCATTTTCCCAATTCTACAAAACTTCATGGCATAGCCACTGGGCCATGAGGTAATGAAAGCTTATCATATCACCACTGTGTCACCGTGTCACAGAATATGGCACGGTGGTTGTGCCACAAAATAGGGTGTGCCAGATTTAAATATGAACACTGGAAGCTTTGTCGCGCATGACATCTGACAGTCATAAAAAGTTCATGGAAAATGGAAAACATTTACACACAGCGTTGATATATTTCAAGTGAGATGTTAAATAATGTGATGACCCGAAATCTCATCTACATCATCCTTCCCACGGCCGCAGTTGCGCACCCCTGGCATAGAGTATAGACTATAGATCCTCTAACACTCTGTTTATGTAACAAACTAATGCTGATATTCATTTTTTAAGAAATTGATTAGTTATCCACTTCCAGAACTTCTACGTACTTCTCACCACGGCGCGGATATGCGATACTGGATTGTCGTATTCAATACATACGCTTGAATTTAATTCTCTTAGTAGTAGAAATAATAATAAAGAATTGTGTAGGTGCCAAACAGTATTTTTGAATGAATAGCAGTGTCTTAGTAGTCACTACAATCTTCAATCATTTCGGCATGCATAGAATCCGATAATCTGTATCGAGAGGTTAATAGACATTTCCCTCCCATGACAAGCTAAGGCGGCTAATTGGTCTTCATGATAAACAATTATCATTCATCGCCTTCTAATCTGAGTTTAGGCTTTCCTCACTTATATATTATCTGGCAGCGATACATTCGCTATTAGCCTATTATAACGAATGGTTAGTTGTTTCTGTATTTCAGAAATCAATATCTTCTTGCTCCCAGTGGTGCTACTTCGGCGACGAAAGTCGTGTTAGTGGCCAAGTATCTTATTTATCGATCTGGTTACATTGCTTCGTACCGAAATACTCTGGCGATAATTCCGATGCCTGAACAACGATGACACAATCAAATTCATTAAAAATACGAGTCTACGTTTACTGAAATAATAAATATTTCGAAAAGAAATTGAAAAAAAGCTTGGAAGAGTAAGATCCTTGGCTACATAAATCCATGTTACAATCACAAAATAGGCCGAATACAGATCTCCAAATTTCATGTACTGTAAGGTAGTAAAGGGCAAGGTTGAAATATCCAATAAGCTGAAAGAACTCTGACTATTCACAGTGAGGATAGGATGATACTTTCCGTTGTACAGGTTGGTACAATTTTGAGGAGTGAATACCTCATGTAGAGAACATCTGTGGTATATGAAATTGGTCACGGTAAAAGCATCAGGCAAGTAAATAATATAACGGAGTGAAGCATCAGCAGTCGAGCTTTTTTGGCAGTATACTTATGTAATGCTGAAGCGGCAAATACCAGGCGGAAGTTGGTCAATAAACTATTGTTTTAAATTATATTTATAATTATTTGTGGTGGCAAGGGAATGATTTCAGTACTTGGAAGTATCTTATAGTAGACGCCGGTTAATTGGAACACTTCGGAACTCGAGTATTCAGTTTTGACTAATCGGGGTCCCGATCAAGTTTCAGAGCAGACAGATTTGAAATCCAATTACCATATCAAATCAACAAATAAACTAAACCACGTAAAAGTGCAAAGATACTGGCGTACTACTCTGAATATGGTTTGAAATTATCTTGATGATTTCTGCGACATAATCTAATATTAAATAATCAGCCTGTATGTCAGTTCTTTATGAGGCAGTATGACCCACAGAAATAATTTTGGAACCGCTGGTGTAAAGTACCTGATTATCCCATTTTAACTGTATCCCAATAAACCAGAGCCTACCGGGAAGCCATCTGCTAATACAGTACTGAAGCGACGTAGACCCCTAAAAGTAAATTTGCAAAACATACACATCGTGATACAACTGGCACATACGATTCAGAATGTTGCATCGTCTTCATTTTGTTAGCAAAAAAGGGTGTAGGTCATCTTTACTCGTGGAAGTAAATATGAAGTAAGATACTGATGCTGATTGGAAAAATCTCACAGGCAAATACTACATAATAACTTAACTAATAACTGTTGAGACAATCCTTCATTATCTGCTATCTTTTCTTTTTACATCGTTTCTAAAATGTTCAATACTATTTCTATAATCTCTTTTATCACTCCTCTTTAAGTCTTGTAACATAGCTTGGTGTTCAACCGGAATGTCAAGATCTTGCGACGGGTGAATCCTTGAAATCGCTCTAGCGGGTTCTTGATTTTCGAACCACTTCTCGGCCAGCGACCATATAGAAGATATCCCGGATGCCTTCGAAGACTGGCACATTCTCATTTGGTTACTACTTAATTCTGGGTCGCAAGAAACCGGGTGATAAACGTGAATTAGATGGGGTTCTTTTACTCTCATAACGTTCGCTGTAACTTTAGAGCCTTCTCCATCACTATGTTTTCTGGTTACGAACTTTGTGTATAGATCGACGTCCTCCAGACCCCATCCTTTGATGGAGGTGTTGAATCCACCAGTAGCGACAAAGTCACTCTGGTATATACATAAGAGACCGTATCCAAAACTTCTCCAATAACCAGCGGTTTCATCGATCTGAAATTAAAACAACGGTAATGCAAATTTTAATTTATCTAAAGAGATATTTGAATGAATATGTCATATAAAATTATGTTGTGTGAAATGTTGCACCGCAGTACATACAAAAATGAAATACGCACAGAAATACATTTGTTTTACCTACAAATGTCTTCAGTAACTCAGATACAGTTTTTAACAACGCTCTTAAACTAACTGATATGAACAAGTAGATTTAGAGGTTTAAAAGAGGAATTATTTAAACAAATATGGGGGAAATTTATTGTGCAACTTATCATCCCCTATACACGAATCATTGTGTAAATTAAAAATATATATACGCGGTTTAAAGCACTCAAGAAGCATAAACATTGACAGAATGTCATTAAAGTAGATCATTGGCAAATATTGTGGAATGTCACATGACCTTTTATTGCGAATCCGAGAACCTGCTTTAATTCATTCGTTCACTGTTGCTTAAGTAATAAATATATTGGTCATATACCAATGGCAATATTCCAAGATTACTACATGGAATGCATGTTGTACAACGTTGCCAATACCAAAGGCATGGTTTCCTCGGCTTTCCTTATTGTAACAATCAATATATTTGAGCAAATATTTTTTTCGTACCTTATAATGATTTTCTCTGTGTCCGTCGATCGTCAGCATATGTTTATCCAAAGAGCTAGGATCGAATTCACTTAAGAGAACTGGATAATATACACTGACTCCTTGTACAGTGTTGGTTCGACATTTGCGAATAAATTCCGAGCTGAAAACCACATCCACGTCACAGAAAAACAACAGAGCATCGCTGTCAAACTGAGATGAGCCAATTTCTAATGCTAGACCGCGGGAGAAAGAGCCGGCAATTGGCAAATAACGAATATCAAAACGAGGATACCTGCCATACAAAACATATTACAGTGAACATTTTATATTCAGATCCCGATTTGCGCTGTTATGCTATAGCACTCGTCGGCAACTCGAGTCTTGAAGCGGGGAATATCACCAACCTTGAGCCAAGAGAACCAATGATTCATCTTGTCGGCAAGAACATATATGCTTATATCAACAAGAAAGGCTTCAAGAACTTAACTCATATACACTGATGCTATAATGACGCCCTTACTATAACGGATGAGTCCCTCCCTTATACCGAGATGTACATAAAGTTTAGTTATAATGAACAATATTATTTCCCTCACATAGAGTAGCTGTATAGCAAAAATGTAAATAACTTGGGCGCATTTTACTACTCTAAAACTCTTGCATAAATTAGGCGTTGGAAGCAATGTAAACTTACCTAGATTTATAATCGATTATCAATTGCTGGGTTAGTCTCATAGCAGTCTTTTCTTTCGATTCTTTAGGAACAAACAGCATGACAATCAAGGACACCGGATCGTTTCTTTTCAATGCGACAGCTTCCAGGTTCAACATGAATTTTTGGAAAGGAATAAATCTCCCTGTTAGTGGAACGATTATGTTCACGGTCGGAGGGCCGGAACAATTGCGGCTTCCCGTAATAAACCTGGAATTAACGTACGGAATACCACGAGCCCTCGCAACAGCTGCTTGATTGTCTTTGTTACGAGCTACGTCGTAATTGTACATGCTTTCTACGATTCCTCCATTCATATCGTCGTCATGAGAACGAGGGTAATCGGTATCATCATCGCCTTCGTACAAGACATGCGTCTGCTCTTTACCGAATCCCAAGTATTTTACGACGGGAGCAGGAACTAAAGCAGACACTACCGACCGGAGAAGGCCTGGCTTTCTATCTTCCAGGATATTCACGAGGCTTTTCACATCGATCGGGTGTTCTTCTAGTATTTCGGTGCGAGCGAAAGTTTGTTGAAGATAGGCATGTCTCCGAACGGCCAGTGATACCCTTTTTCCCCGGTATCGATTATAGTTCAGTAAGATGTCCAAGACGTATTCACATCCAAATAGAGGATTGACCCTTGCATAACCGTAATTGACTTTCTTATATTCGATGATACGGCCGCGCACCTTTGAATTGCTGTTCATATTAGATATGATTTGTACCATGATATCTTTGACGGAGGCCAGGTAGTACTGAGGAATTCCCCGTCGAGGGGGCTCTGGTGCGAGTTGGTACATACGGTCCGCGAGGAACGACCACGGTATAATATCTTCTCTGTATTGAAAATAAGTTTAAATAATCATGTATATATACAGAGTTTACCAATTAAAGCAATCCCAGATAGTGTCAGTTAGGAGTCTTACCCTGTTGGTGGTCTGTATCTCGTCAAAGTTGGAGATCTACCGATCATAATTGCTTCTATTTCGATCTTTCTGTCCAGCATCATGTCCATTTGTACTATATCGCGATAGGTATTTCGAATCTTTGTTTGGATAGTTTTGATCTTTTGCGACAGCATAAAGTTATGTAGTTTGCGTTGGTATATAGGATTTTTATTGGGGTGAAGAGTGAAAGCTTTGAACAAATTACTATTGTGGGGGTCTTCGGAAGGGTCTATGTAACCTCTTCGTTGTGAGTAGTGCTCGTAAAACAGTTCCTTCATCTGAAAAGCAGTAGAATGATTGTGAGTTTGATTGAAGATTTTTGCCATATCACTTAAACTATATCTCATGAATCCTATAAAATACAATACAGTATTACAGACTTTACAGAGGTGAATTACAGAGCTCACTAATTTTCAACTTACACACGTGATATCATAAAATCAGAAATACCTACAATATCTACAATATTTAACGTAAGACCAAGCATTTTAGAGTATGGATTACCACAGTGCTCAGGTTCAGTGAGCTGACATGCCAAAATTGATTAGACAGTTGCTTTAACAGATCATATTTACCGTTTGCATCGCGTAATGTTCAAGTACTGATCAAAGATTATTCCATAGGCGCCAACAATGCCATTCCATTATCATGTCAAGGATGTTAAAATAAATATCTATTATATTTCTGATTTGCTGTCGGGAACACACTACATGTTTCCGTAGTTCTGACGCGTATTAGTAGAATGTAAGGGTACTTCATGGAGACATTCTAATTAGGTCTATTGAGCTACAGCCGTCTACTAAGCAGGTGGCGTTCAGTGATTATCTTATTCTAATGCAATTACGATTGATTGTGTGTACAGCAGATCTCTTAAAATTGTACAGTATTCTTTTCAGCATACGATTTCACAGCGTGTCATTTTTAATTCTCCAAATTTTATTTCAAAACCTAATAACTTCCCGTGCGTCATATACCTAATAAATAATGCCAACCAAAGTTGAACGGCTCTACCGCGTTCATAGGATAGATTTATATGAACTACAGATTTAATGAATCAATGCACTGTCATTGTCGCATACTAACAAGTGCAAACAGAGTTTATATTACGAGCACTGTAGAGTATCTGAAATACCGCAAACGAAGGCTTGTTTATTTCTATCTTTTTTCCTTGTCCCTCCATACAAAGACGTGGGAGTTGGAGAAACTTTGGCAAAAAACAGAATCGACAAAGCGAAACGAGAAAACAAATCATTCATTCGACACAGTTGAAGCTATTGGCCGTAAAACCACATCCGGACTGGACATAACTTGTCCCACTTGCGAACAAAAGATCGAAAATCGTAATGTTCATTTTGTGCCAGGGTGTAATATCGTAAATGTGCCGCGGGAAATAATAAAGAGAATATGGTATTGTGACTAGCACTACTCCTGCGTTACCCACACATTTGTCGCCTATAACCAGACAAATGATTGTACAAACCAGAGAACTAAGACATAGATAGATTTCGATCCTTTTATAAATAATTTAAAATATTTTAGGAACAACCGTTAAAGCAATGCCAAGAATACGACGATGTTCTCCAAGGATTTCTCAGTTGCCAATGCCAGATATTCATAAAAAAAACATCCCAAGAGACCCAGCTGTAGCGGTGAATAAAAGCCTAAGATATGCGTCGCTCTTATCAAATAATGAAAAAAGGGCGACACTTAAGAAAACTCTTATTTCAATTCATGTAATTAAGTACTCGTTAGATTGGCTTACCTCATACGACCATACACAGCTGACATTAGCATACAACCTCACACATCTTCCTATCTCTACGTCCTCGTGCGTGGTGTACATGTTCCCTATACATTTTCCAACGTTTGGAATCATCCGACGCAAAACCTCGCGACTGAAGATCATTCCTGGACCGCCCATGCAGTAATTTTCCCCATGATTGAGGCTCAACATGCCTTGTTCCTGAAATATAGAGAATTAAGTTATCTAAATGCAATACATTCAGTACAGTACTTCCACACTGCTTCGCTAGACGACCCAAGAGATTACTACAGTAAGCATCGCCTTACTGTAAGTCCAAGGTTCAAAGGTTATGACTCAGAGATCGATGAATAAATTAATAACAAATTGAATACATTTATTATTATTAGTTTACCGGTACTTAAAAGTTTTATAATGACCACCTGCATGTCGTATACCTGTGATAATTTAGAGGTCCTTTTATATAGCGACACGCCCAGTTACTAATGTATTTAATGCTCTTAATGATAACAGATTAAGACACACGAAACTCTGGGAAACACAACTAGAAACCGAAATTAGATTACCACCAATTTGGGAAATACATTTGATAATCAAGCGGCGATTAACTATTAAGAAAGACAAATGACTTTCTGGTTAGAATTAAGAGCACTGATATGGGAAATTTCTTTGGTAAATATGAAATTAACCCAACCATCTATTTGTTTATTCACAAACAAAATCATGTTTGCATTAGTTGGCGTAGTGTTGTTAACGCTAAGTAAAAGCAACCCTGTCTGAAAGCTAAAGACACAGAAACCATTCCAGATCAAGCTAGATGAGTCAACAAAGATCCAGATACGTCAAAAAATAATCGGAAATCGTGTCTGCTAAAACCGACTCTGTAGCAAGAATTCACTGTATAAGTGCATATTTCTACGAGAACTTTACAATCTCAAGGGATAAGTGGTTCAGTAGTGTTGCTCAAACTTAGCATTCACAAAATACCGGTTTCTAAAGTTTCACTGAACCAATGTCACCTTCGCAAATAACGGAAAAGAAAATCAATATGACGGAATGGCAGACAGTAATACAGCACAGCATAGTGTTGAGGTGCAAAGACATATTACTGGTGAAGAACTAAATGCTCAATTGTGGAAATCATTCATCCAATACTATGCGTCATGCCGCTTCAATTCTTTCGTCTATTTAACGTGATAATTTCTACGTCATTCGTGAACTTGCCAATGATATTTAATACGAGACTGTTGACATAACAACATTAGCCTCGGTGAGTTTCCGTTATATCATCTCCTCTTGAAAGCAAAATACTAAACTAATTTCTTCAACAATCGCATAGTTGAATGCGATTTTCAATTGGCCATAAAAAGTACTTCGTCCTAACTATTCTCTCTCTTGAATCTTAAATTACCATAGGAACACTATGCTTTTGTTATCCACTTTAATCACTAAAACCTTAAACATGAATACTGTACAGTTCAATATTAAGAATATATGCTATACGTTACCTCATTGTTTCCAAGTCCCGCTTGTCCAATGAAAATAGGCTCGCTGCTGTTGAGATTTCTTAAAAACTTTTGCAACTCCTCAGCCTTGATGTATACATCATCGTCCGCTCGCATGAACCACTCATAATCGTTCAAATAGTGATCGTGCATATATTTCAACATCATAAAAGATTTCTTCTGTGGTGGATATGCATTGTCATCAACGTTCTTCAACTTTACAACAGACAGTGTAGAATTTATATCATTCAAAACGTCCTCTGGTCCATCGTTTAAAACTGCCCCATCTCCGACAAAGTATTCTACTCTACCGGTTATGGTATTCGTCCAGGTGTCCTGTATGGCTTTACCGCGTGTGTTGACGTACTTCCCAGCAGTTAGAACTCCAACATACAGAAATCCATCCTTGGGTGAAGCAGCATTCCCTTTTTCTGGCTTTATGCTGTCATCTATATGGCCTTTGTCGGCCTGTAACTTTTTATCTTTGTTTGATTGGGCATTTAGTTGAGCACGTAACATTTGAGGTGGCTGTAGACCTTCCAACTGTGGAAAATCGAATCCTTCAAAATTACCCTCGTAAACCTTCTCTATATCCTTTCTTCTCGACAAGCGTTCCCCAATGTCCAAGCTTTCGAAATCTCTTTCCAAATCATTTTGTGATCTCTTAGGCCGCTGAAATCCACCGAAACCTAATTGAGGAAACGGTAAATTCATCCCGATGTAGTCAATTTTATCCTGCTGCAACACGTGGTTGCAAGGTGGTTTGTCGTAGTCCAGTAGCTGCGGCTCAGAATCGACGTTCTGAGAGTAGAGTGCGTCAGAAATTGAAAATGACTGAGAACCTATAAGCGCAAAGTGAACAGACCCTATAAAAAATCCCAGCACCATTCCTAGGAGTAAACCGGCAAAAGCTCTAATCGAGAAAAGTCGCCGGGGGAAAGCCATCCTTAAAGTCCGTTGTTTCAAACTATAAGGTCTAAAGCAATTGAGCAACATCAGTCGGTGTCGATTAACAATTTTTGTTTTGTCTTTCTGCTAATTCCTTCTCCCTCTTTCTTCCTTTATTGCATTCGTCGTATTCCATAAACATGTCTTGAGGGGAGCACGTTTACTGGACTTCTCACCTAGACCGCCATTGTCCCGAGGGCAGTGCGGTCGATTATCAGTCAGTGGGATATATATTGGATACACAATCTAACGGGAGGAGATATATAAGAAGAAAATGAGTTATAGTGTGAAAATAGTTGATAAGATGTAGGAAATATGCGTAAGTGTTAAATTTGTTTCCTTCACTCAAGATTTTTTTTATAAAACTAGCACAGACTTTCCACCTTCCGAGGGAAATATAGGCACTATTTTCAACTCGTCACAAGTATTTTTGTACTCAGTGCTAATGACATGACAAAATATATGTCTTCACAATATATCTTTACAAACAGACTCTCCCTTTGCAATACCGATATTCATCACCAACGAATCGTTCCCCCTTTGCTATTATTAGTGGGCATAGGTCCTCTTAAAATCGTAGGCACATACCAACTGTCCCATCTAGCCTTTCTCCACCTCCAGTCAGGCCTGCTTGTAGGTAAACTAAAAAAAAATCGCATAAATATCGTAAATGCAATATCTAGGACGCTTAAAAGGTTGATCTATGTCATGTTCCGAATTTAACTTATTCACTGAATACTATTACTGAATACATGCTAACTATGGAGCGTTACTGTCCTCCTCAACTATACCAGATCTAGCAGTCTCAATATCATTCCACAAAGTTACAATACTACATCTGTCTCCATAAGAAGTTTTAACTTTTAATTTACCTTATTCAAACTGACTAAAATGTCATTTATGACTTTGCTAACTTGTTCTGTATCACGGGTATATTTTTATGAACAAATGAGGTCAAATGAATGCGAACTGGGTCACAACTATTTGCTCGTAGGGAAAGTCAGAAGCACAGCAATGTTCAGCGGTACAAAGACAAACATTAGCGTAATAAATAACGTACAGAAATGAATCTCAACCATCACATCTGTTTTAAACGGATTGTGATTTAGCGCCTTCACGCTGGTTAATCTTCAGAGCTGCTAAAGCCTCGGTGGCAGATGAAAGACAAAAGTTAATTAGCAGACAGTGGCTGTGTTCTCTTTGTTTTTTAATCTACTTTCATCTAGTGCTGATGTTGCAGCTCAACTTTGTTGTAGTGCCTGTACAATTCTACTCCCTATACTGATACGGGACGGCTGTTTTGGAACATGCTACACAAGTTGTATACAATTGTGCAAACTATAGCAATAAGCTTATCACAATGTCCTGTACTTTTCAAAGGTTGCGAGCTAGAAGCAAGCGTCAGATCTCACATTTTCAACCTTCTAGACATGAATTATAAGCAGATTGTATTCAGGAGCTGAAAATCGAATATATATCCTTCCTTTTCTACCCAACTACACGCGAGGAATATAGTACCATTCACTACAAAATACCACGTCATTCATGAAGCAGTGTATTTACTCGCTGCTTAATACTTAAATACTGACCGCTCTTAACAAGAAACTGTAGGAAACTCATTCACAATTTCCAGTTTCCTATTCCAATTCGTTCACTTGCTACCAATTTATAATAAGTGCGTTCCGACGCAATAAAAATAGCGAAGCCTGCTGATTCTTACCGCTGTGCTCGCTGCCCTGTAACAACAAGATTTTTCTTGCTCTTTCTCTTTGATTGTATAGACATGTTATGTGAAGCGTTGTGACACGGATCAACTACGCCTCGCAGGGAGTTTGTCTCCGACATACATTTACGTATATACGTCTAACTCTGCAGGTATTTGTTCTAGTTAGTGCCTAGACTAGATAGACTAATTCATATGCAGTCACAATTCAACGACTCTTACGTGTTACTTAATATTCACCTACACAAAAGCGTTGACAAAATGAACAATGTACTGTCATAGTGCTTGGATATTTATGATAATAAACTATGTTCAAAAAACAAGAACGAAGAATATATATTTTATTATACTAAAAACCAACCTCTTACCACTCTCTTCATGAATCTCTTCTCTTTCTACCAATATTACTAGTGCTGTGCTAATATACAAATCAACTAATTAGTTAAATTTGTGAAGTTCTAATTTTAGATCATGGGAACACTGTACATATCCTATCATATAATTTTCTATGTGCAATCTTTCATTGAATAGCAAATTATATGACTTGACGATTTGCTAAATGCTATTATCCATTCTCCATGTCAAAAAAGTACCTTTCTACTGGTTGACTTGTGCATAAAGGCATTTTATTTTATTGGTACTAATAAAAATCTTTACAAGAATACCAATGACAGAAATATGATATATACAGGAAGTAGTTGTAGTAAGTAGTGCACAGATTAAACTGAATAGAATTTGTGTATTATTTACACTTCATAATTTATGGAGTACTTTCGCATCAGCATTATGGTTCCTTATTACTTTGACATGTGGATTGTTGGATATAGAGTAAGGTTTGGCAAATCGGGATGAATTTCGTGACTGGAGAAGTCTTGTTTGTGCCAAGAGGGGATAGCAACAAAAACTTGGCGAGCTTCCTTTGTAAAAAAAATCGTATATGTAGTCTTCTGTGAGATAAGCTTAGAAGGGTAAATTCAAGGCAAGGTTATAGATACTTAATAGCTGAAACTATTTTTCCTGTCATTAAAAATAAATTAAGTCCCAAGTACACTTGTAAACTATAAATATATTCATGTGCAATATTGATGGGCTGACCATGGATAATGTATTTGTAACATATACCTTCACATGGTACACCGCTACCCCGCTTAACGCTCACCTATATAGATATAATTTGCTACAATCCTGCAAGAATAGCATAGTGAACAAAATAGAAAATCAATTGGCTCTGGTTAGCACTTTCTTCACTGAATTACTTTTAAAATTGATGGAAACACAAATTCGGAAGCGAGATCTCACATGGGTCTTGGACATTTCTGAACTCAATCTATCAGGTTGTTTTATTCAAGAAATAAGACTTGATGATTGGCAATTGAACATAATGATCTATTTGGCATAACTATATGATAATTTCATGTCCGATTTTTTTTACATATAGTTATTCAATGAGAACTAATCTCTTTACTCCTTATCCACAGTGTCAAGTGGGGTATAGGTGTACATCAATGCATTCTATAGGAACTCTTGACTTTAATTTATCGCAACACAGATAGTCTTCAACTGAGATTGTGTTTTGATTTCACGAATGCCAGACCGTGAGTTCTCATGTGAGTTCGCAATTGACTGTCTTCGTCAAAACGATGGTAACATACTTGGCATTTGAATTGTTTCTTTTTTATGTTCACTCCACTGCCATCAGCTGAGACAGACATCATACCGTCTTGTGACATCAGAGATTTTGGCAAGTTTCCGGCAGCGGTTCTTTCGGCTACAAGATGTTCGTCGTACTTTTCCAAAACCTCCTTTCGCTTAACCTATCGTACACGATATACAAAATCTCTTAATTATCTACTAAGCGGTAGACTAGTGTAGTTTTCGCACGCATTGTAAGAAAACCGCAGACTGTTGAGCTTTTTATTTGTTTAGTGTAAAGCTCTGTAATGGAACCTGCCTAAATGATCCGAATTTAATCAGGTATAAGCATACACTGAATTAGTATCTACTGTTGCTTAACCTGCAACAGTAGGTGTTTACAATTCACTAGTAGAGTGAGATTTAAATTGATGAGGTCTCCGGAAAGAAGAGAAAAATATTTTTACCTTGTGTTTTATGAAGAGATGCTTCGCTAGGGATGCTGATGATGCAAAACACAAACCACATTCTCTGCATTGCTGCATAGAACTATTGAGACCGGGTTCCATATCTTCCCTATGTTCTTGGATATGAGCCTGTGATAAAAATGTAGTGAGGATTTAAATTGATTCCATGGAACACCCATTATATAGTGTGGAGTTTACGACCATTTCCTACAGAATATAATTTCCTATGGAAATCTCTTACACGAAAATTATTATTTTCCACGGAATAAATTTTCTCACATGCATTCTTTTAGTCGTACCTCAGATTTTCACCTAAAAGAGATTATACCCTAAACAGTAAACACTAAAAAATTGGGTAGATCGTCACCAGTAGGAAAATGTCGCCATAGGAAATATTCTGGTTCTCAAGGTGTGATACAAAACTAAATAAGTTACAGGATTTTTAATGAACCCATCTGTATGAATTTCAGGTCGACTTTCTAGAAAAACAAAGTGGAAATTAAAACATGTTTAAAGTATTTACCTGAAACTCCAGTCTGTCATCAGACTGGTAATTGCACTTAGCACAGGTATAAGTATCCGGGAGACGCAGGGATGAAAACTCGCACTCTTCGATTTTGTCGACTCTCGCCTAAATTAATTTGATTCACAAATTTAAGGTTTATTCGAAGTTGCGTAAAACTGAAAACGATCGTACGTTTCTGTTTTCATGACTGGGTCCATCGTTTGGTCGTTCGTCGTCGCTGCTTGTATCCAAAGATATCCTCCTATTCACTATTTCCGACGATTTTAAAGATTTTTGCTTCCTGGCTAAGGTGGTGTGCTTTTTCCTCACTTTAGAGCTGTTAGGAATTCCTAGGCCTGCTGGCAGTATCAAATTAAAGTGAATTTATAGATATTTTTGGATTTACAAATGAAATATTAATACAGATAGGTTATTTTAATAGAGACCAATTATATGAGATAAATCAAAACATACCATTTTCATTGGATACATTTTGGACAACGGTCTCGCTGCCATCTTTAGATAATGTCACCGTGGAAGCGTTGAATCTGTGTCCCGCTGGTACAGAAACATGAGCGGACACAAGTTTAATGTCTTTCTTTGTGATTTGCATAATACTGTGTGTCTGGAAACAGAAAATTTATGTGTACTCTCTCTAAACATCTGCTGATTTGATACAACGGTAGCGAGCCTGACCTTTTTTAAATGTTTCACGAGCGAAATCCGCTTGGCAAATTTGATTTTGTCAACGGGACAGTAAGGACAGCAGTAGAGAGTACGAATGCCACGATGCTTTGCTCGTACGTGATTGCAACGACTGTGGGAAGAATAAAACTCCTGGAAAATAAGAAATCAATTGCAGTTTGAAGTTGCTATCGCAGAAAATTATATTTCGTGATTCCTAATGTTATCTACTGCTGTAAAAAGCAGTCAGTAAGTTTTATTATACGATAGCTGTACGAAAAATCATTCATTAGTAACTCTAGCATTCTAGGAGAGCCGGTTTTGAAATACCTTATGAAAAATGTATTTGTTTCAACACCAATTTTTATCAAGCTGTCAAGCATATCAAGAACTACTCCAATGTACATTGGATTCAAATGTGTAATATAAAACTAAAAATAGATATACCCACCTTCCCGCATTCCATGCAAGGGTAAAGCTTTTTTCCGTCTTCGGTAGTTATGAAAAGCAAATTATTTTTTTTATCATGTTTCACATTATCATCCTCTTCGAACTGTGATGGTGACTCGGCGCAATCATCATCTTGCTGTTTCGGTACATTCGTGGAGTCGATACCATTGGTAGAATGGGTATTCATTCCTGATTGTGAAAGGAAAAAATTGAAAATAATCATAATAGACATAAAATATTATAGTTTGAACAAAACTTGCCTTTCAGTCTAAGCTTCAGTGGTTGCCTTGTGTGCTTGATGTTACTGGGACTTCCTGATGACAAGAGTTTACTGCTGAATGCGGCACCGGACTGACTTGCAACTTTTTTCTGACTGAACAGTTATAAATATATTTAGTTGTAGATTACCGTAGATGCATGATAGATTTTTAAAGCTGGATAAATGTGTTGTAATGTTGATATGTTTGATAATGATAAATGTTTAGTCAGCACATCTGTACTAATAAATATATAACAAAATAAAAAGAGATTACCTGTCCGATGTACCAAGTATTCCTGAAGCTATCAACGCATTAGAGCTTTCAACTGAATTTTCATCAGTGGATTTGGAGGCCTTTCAAGAAATACAGGAAGGTTGAATATATATCACACGGAAAAAAGTAAAATTTACCCCAACTTAGAAGAGAGACTGGAATTAATTATATAGATATATATTTTTTTGTTGGTTATGTTTGTTGGTTATGTTTGGATTTTATTGATTTTTGACAATAATGATACTATGTAGGTCATGTTGTTCTGAAATTATACTACATTCCTTAGCTAGGGATATGTGAATGCACTGTTAATGGCCATGTTTGAATAACGGAATCAATGTGACATATCTTCCTTATACATTTATTTCACACTGTTCATAGAATATAGATGAATACCAACCTTGGCCTCTTTTACAGTTTGTGGTTTGTCACACGGTAAATATCTCTTTGCACCTTTGCCAGGCTTCTTTGTACCTGCGAAAAGATATCAAAGATTGCTTGTTAAAATTCAATCTCTCAATAGAGAGGTCAATGATCTAGCATACCATTTTCTTTCCTTCTCCCAATATCGAGTAAATTTTCGGCTTTGTTGATTTCCTTTGTCAAATCGCTGCTACTACCGCTGTCTCCCGGCGATGTCACATCATGAACAGTCTTCAGATGCTCACGAAGGAGTGATTTTCGCTCGTAGATGTTGTTGCATACAAGACACTGTCGAATCGACATGGACACAGTAACTCATTAGATCTGAATTTTTTTCTGACATGTCAAGTAACACTTACCTTGTAGGCGGTTATGTTAATAGACGGATGATTGATGTGTCCTTCGAAATGTTTCTGGAGCAGGAAAAGTTGCTGGGTGTGACTATTGTCTGTAAAAACCGTGTCACACAGCGGACATTTATGTATCGTCTTCGTAACGGCGGCTATTCCATGAGCTGACCTGGTAATAGTAATCAGTTAATAGCAAAATGTAACATATAAAGTTAGGTTATAAAATAAAATTCACCTTTGATGACTGGCAATGTTAGCTTGCGTTTTGAAAGCCATTGGACATTCTCTACACTTATAAAAAGTTTGCAGATGACGAACCTGTTATATCGAACCATATTAAAAAACTTTAATATTACTGCATATGCAATAGGCCACACTGCCGAAAAAGTGCAATCCACACAGATGAATTATTGTGACTACAGAGCCAGATCAATTTCAAATTTAATTTCTTATTAAGTTCAGGTCGCTCACCTCCAAGTGTCGCCTTAGCAGATCACCGGTCTGAAATATTGAACTGCACAGTCTACACTTGTAGCACGACATACGTGACAAATGGAAACACTGTATGCTCAGATGCAAATTGAACTCCATATCCTTTCTGTTAAAATTTATAATACCTTTAGGAATAATATATATACAGTATGTCTGTACTTAACATTGCGGATAGGAAACCAATGTTATCATAGCCTAATACGTAGAAAATGCTTACCCGTCGAAAGTTTGTCCGCATTCCGGACAAGTATGAGGTGATATACGTTTGTGCATTCTCATGTGTGCCATGAAACTGCATTGATTGTACAAAGTCAGGTGACACATGTCGCACGTCAAACTATCAGACGGTTTAGCAGTAGAGTTAGTGGCTTGGCCTTGAACCTCTGGGGATGGAGGTGAGGGTTGTTGTTGGAAATGTTCCTCCAAGGCTTCTGGACTACTAGCTAAAAAGTTGCAATCCGTGCATGCCTGCATAAAAGCCAGTTGAAATATAAAAGGAGTAATTGTCAACGTAGTAATTTTTAATGCCGTTTGTACCAAAAAAACATTATCATACACTACACACATCACATATACATAAGAGATAAAAATATTGAATTTGCAAAGTCTTACCATCATGCAAGCAGAATTTTGCAAGTTGTCGCTTGAGCTCTCGTCATCTGTTGTACTACAAGTTGAAAGACGATTCCTTGAGGCGCCTGTGACATTTTTATGGAGAAAGAATTCTTTTGATCTAGGTTTGCACATGGCAGTTGTGAGCGGCGAAATATGAGCATTGTTAAACTGCATTCCGTTTCCTTTGTCGCTGTGTTCCCGAGCGTGACGAAGAAGATTACATTTGTTAAGGAAGACGAGATTTTGATTGCACTGCATACATCGAACCTGTTGAAAGAGAATAAGCACGAGGTCATTTCCAGAGCACAGTAACATATATGAGCATGGTAAAATGGTGAAAACAAAACAATCGCTTCTTTTACTTTATCCTTGAACATATATTTAACATAACCAAACACAATTACAAATTCAAACCTACACATGAAATCGAATTATTCGCAAAATCTGTGCAACGAAATTCCATGTACACTGAGGCCCCACTTAAAGCTGCCCTGCTTTTCACTGAAATTCCATTACATATTATAATCCAGGCACAATATTTCTCATACACACCTTGATCATGATACACCTTCTATCATAATGATCTTCGAGACTGCTTTGATGCAAAAATTTATCCCTGCACTCAAGACACTGATGTTCTTTTTTGCTGTTGGCATCTATCATGAGGTGTGATGGAGGTGCTGGTGGTGAATAGTTTGCGATAGGATTCTGACTGCTTATCAGCTTTAGAAAAGTTGACTAGAAAGGAAAAATAATTCAGTGTTGAAAAATGTTATCAGCAGTATTTGATGTCCCTTTCTTCTAACTGATATATATAATAATATTATTAACCCTTTTCTAGATTCAAAACACTAAAAAACAAAGTCACCGCTTACCTGAAACATATTTGATTCTGTGTTTGCAGAGTTACATGGTAAAATGGTGTTGGTTGCCTTGGAAACATTTTGAACAGCAGAAACAATAGTTAACAAGTTGGAATTTACTGTGCTCGTTGAAGCAGAACCGGACGATGCAGATAATATGATAGGCGGAGCTGATGTTTTAACCTCGACGCTCTGTGGTGAACTAACCGATGGCTGTGGGATTAAAAGAATTTGCGACTTGGTTGAACTGGTACTAATGGAAGCCGTGGACATAGTGATAGGAGGAGGGATGAATGTGCCGGTAGCACGATTGTTGATGGGAGAAACGATGGATACTGGGAGAGGTATGGAAGATGAAATGTTGGGTAAAATAATCCGTGGTTGAGATCTCGCCGGCATGATATACTGTAATCCACTGCTGCTTAGTATCTGGTTTTGAATCGTCTTCGTAGTAATACTATTGCCTATTTTAACACTAACAACTTTGGACTGGGGTGGTGATGTCATCTTGGTTTCAAGACAGGACTCTAATAGTTTTGTGTTGCGAGCCCCGAGCTGGATCGTAGGCACGGTTATCGATTTCGTTTCGGATGTGTTTAAATAAAGGGGCAGTTTTCCTGGAGCTCTGTGACAAGGCAGAGGCACAGAATCCTTGGAAGATTTAACTGAACTAGAAGTGACGGCCTGGTAAGCAGATTTAGGTTGATATCGCACTATCGGTTCTTTCTTCTTCGATTCTTTTGGCACTTGTGTCTTCTTTTTAACAGAATCTTTGGCTACTTTTGCTCGTTTGGCAGCAGGTTTTTTCTTTTCAGTGTCTTTGCCCACACTGCCTGACCTTTTTCTTGTGTCGGTAATCACCCTTACGATGTCTTTAGCTATAGATTCGGGTGGAGTCGTAGTTAAAGGGATGTCAATTTCATTTTCCATTTTGGATTCCACTACCGCACTCAGTTTGCTGGCTGCCATTATAACATGAGATGCGGCATCCGCCCCTCCAGACTTGTTTGTCGGTTCGTACGAAGATATCGAGGTTAAAGAAGAAACGGAAGAGTCGTACTCAGAAGAGGAAAGTCTTCTTCTTTTTTTGCGTTTTTTCTTTTTCTTTTTCGATTTTTTATAAGCAGGATCTTTTTCAACTTCCGATACGGCGTGATCGCCTATCATTGAAGACTGGAGGATGACTTGACCCCCTGATGACCTGAAAGTAGTTATACGTAACTTTGGCAGAGCGATTTTTAAAGAAGATTCTGTCGGCTGAGAAACAGAGGAAGGGGTTTTGGCATCGTTTGTTAGTATTGAGACAGTGGGATAACTGGTGATTACTGGTGGTGGTGATAGTGGTGTTGGTGGGACTGAGGATTGTATCGAGGATGACATTGCAGTGGTAATTAAGCTACTTAGTGTGCTCGGCGTGACCGATGACGAGACAGTAGTCGCAGCTGTAGTAGTAAGAGTAGTGGTAACTGTCGAGTTACTCGATGAAATCTGTGTCGCAGTCGTAACCACAGAATCTTCGATCGCTGGGTACGGGCGTCGTTTAAAAGGGACAGTCGCAGCAGGCCTCGTCTTCTTAACAGTTTTTATGTCAGAAATAGGTTTGTGTACAGTTACGGGAGAAGGAGTTGCGACAGCGGTGATTACCACAGGCTCTGTTGGCACGGCAATTGAATTTTTAGACGATAACGTTTCTTCCTTGATTGTTTCTGGTAAGTTTTTAACTACTGACGTTTTGGGTACCTCGACTTCTGTTGCAAGGTTTGTTTTCAAACTGTCAGACGCTTCTTGCAAAAGTGAATTGAATAATGACAGCATGCTTCCGCTACGCTGATTCTTTTTGGCTGGCTTTTCCTTCTCCGCAATAACCGCCAAGGGTTTATTTTTACTGGCTGTTGTTATCATCACACTAGCTGCGGTTGTCACAGTTGGTGCACTGACGGGTTCTGTTGGTTTGTAGGAGGTTACTGGCAAGTTTATTTCCTTACTTTCCATGCTCTCAATGACCTTGGGTAAATGATTTTGTGTTACCGGAGTTTTTGATGTGTCAAGCAGACTCTTCAAACTTTGTTCTCTGGAATACTTTCGCTGCTTATCAAGTACGCTCTGTCCAGCAGCAAATGGTGTTGTGGGTGCTTGCTGATTAGTCGGTACATTGTTGGGCCCATATTTCTGGTAGCTTTCTGAAAGAGACGGATAGGAACCTTCCAGAATCCGATGCTTTTTTCCATAATGGTGATATTTTGTCTCGTGATGCACGGATGGGATGACATCTTTAGAAACAGAAGAACTTGGCACAGGACTGAACAGTTGCTTGGTAGAGGGAGTTACTGTGGTATTAGAGTTGGTTCGATCAGTGGTTCTAGTATCTATGCCAGGTGAAATGATGGGAATTGGTTTGGAAGTCACTGTACACTCTGTAGTTGCCACTGAAGTACTGCTAACATTATGATTATCAGCGTACGAGTAAACCGTGTTCATGCTGGTCGACAAAGGAGCCGAAGGGGCTGATATTATGTCGATAGATATGGTAGATGGGACCGTAGAACGTTGAATCTCGTTGGGTTTTGATGCCCCATGTAACCAGTCAAAATCTAAATGGCTTCTAATGGGGAGTGGTGGTACGGGTAGCATCGGAGGCACGCTGTGCTGTGGAAAATAAGTCGGAACACTGGAGGTTGAAACACTTGAAGTAGGCAAGAGAAACTTATTGAAAGAAGACACAGATGTTGAAGAACAAGATACCGATTCGGGTACTGAAACGAACATGGGGGAAGGGTAGGTAGAAGCAGACATTTTGACGGATAAATCAATTTGCTGTATGCTGTGCTGTGTCGTAGTGCTAGAGGTAGATGGGTAAAAAGACTTGCTTGGCATGTCAGTCGATTTGGGGAAGATTATAGAGGGCTGTTGGACTGTTTCTGATTTCAAGGGTCTGAATACCCCATCATGAGCTACATCCAATTCTTTGTTACTGTTGGAATTGTAGTAGTTGGTTGTTTGTGGTTGGGGCAGCACCTCGTCCCATTTTTCAGATTTTGTTGAGAGAAAATTTTCAATATTTCTCACTGGGCGAGTCTGCATTTCAAACGGACCCGTGGCACTGGACGGTTTAGGTATTTGAGACTGAAACATACCAGGTGGCTGGTATGGTGTGTCTGGCATCGCTGCCTGTGCATTTACTGTGCCTTGCTGTACTTGATATTTTTGAATTTGAAGTAACATTTCCTTCTGTTGACTAAGTTTGGCCAATTGTTCCATGGCATCTTTCATATCATTGCCTATTTTTTGGTTGGTTGGAAAAGCAGTAACAGAACGTTTTGGTGACTGTAAATTTTCTGATTTAGCTGCAGCAGAAGACAGCGTAGCGCCGGTCCGGGTACTCTGACTTTTGAGACGAATTGTTGGTTCGTCGGAGCCAAACCCGAAATTCAAGTCAAATGAATCGCCTTTATCGCTCTTGTTAGGACCGTCTTTTAATTGGTCAGTGGCACTACCTCTACGATTAACCCCGAACTGACCGATTTTTTGGGTCCTTTGGACAACAGCCACTTGGTCAGATTGCTCTGTCGCAGCCTTAAAATGTAGGGGATTGCTATTCGAACTAATCTCTGGTGGATATCTATTTCCAGCAATTTTTGTTGTAGGGAAGCCTTCGGGGAGAAAGGTGGGAGAGACTGTGTTGTTGCCATTCCTGTCCGGCACGGTAGGTAAATTTTTCCATTCCTTCGTCGTATGGGCACCGTAACTTGCAGGTAAAGTTGGTCGAGAGTTTATACCGACATCGTACGGAGGGAACGCAGACTGGTTCGACGAAAACACGTCGCTAACCCCGGCAGGAGAAGGGTTGTCGTGTTTTAGGTACATTAAAACTGGATCATTCATGATATCTTCTCCAGTAAATGACTGCGTTGAAGTGTTTGAATTTTCTTGTTCTGATGTGAGGATAGACTTTTGGTACTTGCTTCTGTAAACATTATGTGGATTAAAACCAAATAATGTTATGGAAACTTTAATTTCAAAACAATTCAGAACAGGATTGAATGAACCAATGGGAACCTGTTGAATCTCACCAATGCCTCTGCACTAATTAATGAATTTAACATCTACGAAATTTCTAAATGCACAATGTACCTCTATGAAAATGCTGTACTGTACCCAAAAATCGGAACGGATAATTTGAAATTAAGCGCAATCATCACGATTCCAAGCTTATGTAGTATTTTCTTCTAAAAGATAAATCTGAACCATCATGCTTACGTTGGGAAGATACTTTTGCCTGATGGCTGTTCTTCCACGAGCGATGTCTTGCTGTCGAGCGATGTCCTCGGGGAGGGAGCATAATCACTAACGGGGCTGATCGCCTCGTATCGTGCTGCATCCGAATGAAATAACTACAAAAAAACAAACATTCACAAAAAAAAGCAAGTTAGGTCATTGTTCGATCATAAAATAAAAGAGCCAACTCAAATTGCTAATATGAATATAATTACCTCCCTCACTGTAGCTGCTCCGGTATTTGAAGCTCTGTTTATTAATTCCATTGTGGTGCTATTCTGTGGTATGTTCTGTAAACCCCCAATTGAATTCTCTGGAACCAAGGTGGACGATAGAGCACCAGAGTGATTAGATGATTGAACGGGCTTAAATGGATTTCCGCTTGGTTTTGATTTAGTCTTCCCAAAAGACGACATTTGCTCTAAAAGTCTGCTCTGCGTCAATGTAAGGCTCGACGTCGAATAGCAAGAGTCGCGTTCAAACGATTGACCAATCATTTGCTGTTGTGCCACATTAAATGGACTTACTATTTGTCCACTGTATTCATTGGGGTGGTGGTTAGTCAGCCGTGTCATGTTTGACGACAAATAACCCCCCTCGATGGTGGGTGTTCTACCGAGGTTGGGCTTGGTAAGCTCGATTTGTCCAGGTGGCACTCCCGTATTTTGAAATGAGCCACTGCTCGACCAGGTGACACTAGAGTGAGGATGCTGATTCACATGAGGAATGTTTTGAAACACATTGCCTGCAGCATTGGATTTCATGTTTTGCAACAATATTGCTTCTTTCACTGGAGTTGGAAGATCTGCTAACGAATCTTCTGTGGTGTGATGAGAATTGTTCTGATGCACGGCATCAATTTTTGAAGCAGATAAAATGTTGCCATTATTCATCATTAATGCCATGTTTCCAGCGCCCTAAAACAGATCACAAAGTAATTCGGCATTAGCATGAGGGATTATAAATGCAGTTTGTCAATAATGATATAACAACATCACATATACAATAGTGTTTCAGTACTTTAAACAAGCACTTTCTTCGCAGGAGCTAGTTGCGAAGGAGCTCTAATTTCTAGCCTAAAAGAAGCAATGTTTTTTTAATGAACTCTGCAACTCGTCTTATCGGTTAATAGCACCTTATCTGTGCATAATCTAGTTTATAAACTAATTTCACAGTTTATATGCACCCAATAGCATGTATGCAATATAATATATATATATATATATTTTAAATTAGGCTTTATAGGCCGAAAATTATTGTATGTATAAATGACAATCACCTGCTGTGACAGATCAGTCATAACAGAGGGTTGATGCTGTTGGTGTTGCGGGTGAGCTGAAAGTGGAGTAACAGAACGAGACTGCGGTGTCGGTGGGTTATACGACTGCGGTGTCGATGGGTTATACGACTGCGGTGTCGGTGGGTTATACGACTGCGGTGTCGATGGGTTGTAGGACTGCGGTGTGGTGGCGCTGTAAGATTGTGGAGTGGCAGGGTCGCCAGAATGATTGGAACCGCATGACGGGCTCGGCTGGTGAACACTGCTCGGTCGACTATTGTGGTCGGAAGTTGATGAGGACGCAGATAATGGTCGAGGAGGATTTTGGGCAATGGTGGGCTGGATCTGTTGGCGAACACCTTGAGCAGGATGAGCAAACTGCGTTTGAACTGTTGCCTTTTGATGTCCTTGTAACAAATAAAGGCAGAATGAAATATTACCCTAATGAAAGGGGAAGCAATATTTATAATAAAGATAGGATGTTACATAGTCACAATGGTACTGCCACATTTCAATAGCTGTGAAAATTGGCACGTTTACGACAATCTTTTTTGGAAATCAGCCCCAGGGCACTAACGTCGAAACAATGCTATATGACATCACAGTTTAAACAACATTCTACGATGCTAAAGTATATAACTTTAATTAGTGAAATAATTACCGAAAATGTTTCCTTTACAAAACCGACTGTTGAATCAGAAACCAAATATACAAAAATACAGAATTTGAATGGTCAAAAATATTTCCAATATATTCCTTTGAGTAGGGTTACACTTTGACAATGATGGACTGTTTCGTTAGAACGTAAGAACATAGTAGCTTGACAGTAACACTATGATAACTTACCAGATCCAACAAATGACATTCCCCCAGCCTGCATTTGCTGCATTCCACTAGGAGCAATAAACGGAGACGCAGTCAGTTCAGTATTTTTAATATTTGCATTCTGATTAGAATTGATTGGAGAATGCATGCTGACAGTTTGCACATAACATGTGACAGGAACAGTGTTAGTTGGAAGAGCAATGTTTGCACTCGGGACTGTATTAATATTTTGAATGTTTCTGTTAACCGTTCTCCCTTGATTGGTCAGTTTCTGACGCTGCCGAGGGCGCCGTGCAGTCTGTCTGGATTGCTGAGTGGATATTCCGAGGGGGAAGGGATTGTTGCCTTCGTCCGACAGTAGGGATTCGACCGAAGACAAAAACATAGATCCCAAGCTTCCTCCGCCTCCGAAGTGCTGCTCTTCTTCAACAGGCACAGCATTGTCTATTTGCGAAGCATTTACAGCTTGAATTGCTCCTAACAGGTTTCCTTGACAAAACAAAATCTTATCTTCAGCTTTGAGTTTTGTTTTATAAATATAAATGGAATAAATGGAAAATTCTCACAGGTATTTATTTGCACATGAAATGTACAATTTCAGAGATTTAACATAGAATGCATGTTTTCTTGAGTTGCTTAAACTATTGTTAACAATGGTAGTTGTTATTTTATTCTTTAAGAATCTAAGTTGAGTTAAGTTAGCAGATAGTAATGTACCTGTATCATTTTTCTGTACAATGCTATGCTGGAAGTTGCCTTGCGATGACAACGTTAATGAGTTCATCTGAGGAAAATGACTGATTCTTTGTCCATACTGCGAAATCTGCTGTTGTTGTTGATCAAGGAACTGAATCTGGCTTTGTGGTAAACCCCCTCGCATTTGTCCATGGCTGACAGATAAGGGGGGATGGTTATGATCAACGTTCAGCGCAGCAGGGGGTTCTAAAGCAGCCAAAAGGTCTGTGAAGTCTGGTGGCCCGTCAGCCATTGTAAAGATGACAATCTATATGGCAAAAATAACAGTAAAATATTAAAATCTGATATTTTATGTCTTGTAAGATTCCGAATAAAATTTCATCGTTGCATTTGGAATCAGGAATAAAATGAGAAAAGATTTTTATTTGTAAGTCGACATTGTCGGTGGTCAGTAACAATATTTTTCACTGCCACTTCTTCGAGAACGGTTTTTGGTATGAAGGTTATTCCGGAAATCTATTTATGGGAAAATTAGTTGAAATGCTAATGCATAATTCAAAAGCTATGCATAGGGGGAATACAATAACTATATTAAGCACATATAGTACCAGTAATCAGTACAATCTCAGGCATGGAATATAAGATGATAATATACAATAGGTATTTCTAGGATTATATTCATAGATTGATTAAGTCATCATAAACTCGCTATCTAGTACTGGTAGGGATTCAAGAGTCATCAACTTACCTTTGCAGGAAGGAATATTTGTCAGAGTCGGGCATAGAACAGTATCTAAAATATTCGCTACATTATGACAACTTGCACATTGCTCTGGTATAACCAGAAGCAATAACAGCAAGAATGTCATTGATTGTGCTCTGTCGGTTTGAAAAAAAACATAGGTAGATTCAAACAAGAATAATTCAGTACACTACATTAGGAGTACAAATAATAGTTTACTGGTGAAGGCAACTTTTTTTGAGAAATGTAAGGCAAGCCATTCAACATATGCCTGAAAATTAAACACATAATAGTCCTAAAACAGGAAATATTATATGATTGATCAATGAGTTCGGTTGCTTTCGTAGTATCAATTATATATGCAACCATGTTTGAGATATAATTACACGCTCTAACATTGTATTTTTATTACGTGTAGATAATCCATATCGCCATTACAATAACACGTATCAAGGCGTAAGATAGTGACACTTGCCTTTCAACATTATGTAGCAATATCAAATATAAAACTGTTTAGAACCAATACATTGTAGATCTTAATATTAGATTGTTATCCAACAACAAGTAGTGAGAAATAAAACAGCTGATCAAACATTACAACAACAAATTTCAATACACTACTTTGAATAAACAACAATTTTAGTAATGAAGAAATAAAATTCGATAAAGGATTATGTGAAATTAGAAATAGTTGTAGCCCAATGTGGCAACACTTCACTGGCTTGGGGTGAATGATTACACTACATAAATAGCTACTGTTGTCATAATGTTATATTACAATAGGTATAAAAACGAAACCAAGATCACAAACATTCAAATTAACATAACATGCAATTTCAATCGAAGGATAGTACATAGTTAAGAAAGATTAAATTAACATCTACTGAAGGGAACAAAAAGTAACAGTACCGCCACTAGTCGAACGCCATGATTCATTACTGTATGTCTACATACCATAAAGAATTACGTCAGTACTCGACAACCCGGCATAAAGAAGCTTGTTAGAAAAAAATTCGAACTGATATTCATACTATCGTGTATTTAAATCTGTTCTGTCATAAATTCTCCAGCTCAAGCACGAAATGACTGTTAAAAAGAACAGATTTTATCCATTCGAAAACCTGAAACCAAGGCATGTACCTTTCGTCACCATATTGGCTAGAACAGGGAACTGCGAAATTACGAAAGAGCCATACTGGCTCCATTGTAAACTGGTTTCAACCGGTTTCAACTGGTTTTTCGGTGCAAACCAACTGCGAGAGGAGTACAATTGCTTAAAGAGAGAGGAATTCTCACTCTTGTAAGCGCAATCGTTCATTTCCGAAGCAACGTATTAACAGCCTTAGTTTAATAAAGAAGATAGTGGGGAGAAGAGCTCCAAGTGGCCTTTTTTCTTTTGTGATGTTCTTCTCTCTCTTTGAAATCATTTCTTCTCTTTGCTCTTACAAAACCTTTGCCGTAGTTTTTATAGCGTCATGCACAATACGTGTGTATTATTAATTAAAAGCATTTTTTTAATAAATTCACGAGCACGTAGCGTGTGATATCTATAATACTTCTTACGACGATAAAAAAGCTTGTACTTGTGACCGGAGATATGAACATTCAAGACACAGAACAGCTAAACGTAAAAATATTTATATCCAGAAAAAGTTGTCCAGTGCTAAGATTTTACATTACAAGAACATGATTTATTTTATCTTTCTGTGCTAATGATTCATGGAGTCAAATGAACTGTATTATTTTTATCAACAATTTGTACTTACACGATCAATTTTATCTGCATATACTGCATTTTCCCTTCATGTAAAACCGCAAGTTGGCCTCAGAGAGCAGGATCTGCGAATTTATCGAAAATAGGCTTAGTTACTAAAGCTACCGGTTAGCAAATGCCAAAACGTCGAATATTGAACAACATATTTAACGGGTTAATGAAACATGACACAAAGATTGAGTTCCAATAACTCTTTAGAAGGGCAACTGAATTACAGGCTAGAGATTTGGAAAGGTATAGTTCTCACGGGATACGCAAGTTATAAAAAATCCATGTCAAAATTTAATCTATTTCTGTAGAAATTTCCCTTTTTTTATCGCACCTCATCTCATAGAAGTAGCCTTCTTCAAGTGATAATTAATGCAACTACTACCTTCAGGCATATATATCTTTAATATTAGTTAACGACCTCCATTAACAATCGTATCATTAACTGCTTCCTTTATCGGCGCATTGCTTTATAAATTGACTCATGCATAAAAGGCATGTGTGTGTTTAGAACAATCGAAAAAAGGTCTCAAAAACTTATATAAATAAGAAAATTGATGACAGATCTAGATTTTCTGTGCTACCTCGACTCAGCTGAAAAATATGAAATTTCTCTGCAAAAACATAATGAATTCGGTGGTATTTGTCTTACTGACAGCTGTTATCACTGGAAACGGGTTTGTTGCAAGACAAAGAATGGAGAGCAATCAAGGTAAAAAAACTGCTAGACATCAGAACGTAAAATACTACATGTGTGGGAATTCGTATAGCAAGCAAATGTCCACAAGTCGTATACTGGACGAGCCTTTGGAATTTTGAATTACATTATAGAGTATTTTAAAGTAAATAATCGTCTGAGATATTGTATGCTAATTAAAACTAACCTTGTATTGCAGAGAAGCTGAGTAGAATGGACTCAGATGAGGGATGCCCATCAGGCAAACACATCGATTGTTTTAAACAGGGCCACGTTACGAACAGAACTGATTGTAGAAATCATGGTTGTTTTTGGTGTCCAAAATATGGTAGATCAGGCCCGTGGTGCGTTTCAGGTATCACAATAAATTAGGATGAACATGCAATTGACAAACAAACCAATAGATTTCATTATGACAGTGGGAGCCGAATGTTCCGTGTCTCCGCGACAAGATTGCTTTCCGACAGGATCTGAAATAGACAGAATACAGTGTAGGAGTAAAGGTTGCCACTGGTGTCCTGGTGATCCAACCATGTTCCGTGATGAGCCATGGTGTGTTACCGGTAAGTATTTACATATACATATATAGGAAATAGGTTACAACAACGGTTCTTATTATAACTGTAGAAAATTTATCATTGCATTTTGAACACTATTTAGGAAAAAGACGAGGTTTATTGTCTGATATAGTACCCAAAGGAAATCCGAGTAAGTGTCCTGCTCCAACTGTTTACATACCTAAATAATTTGTATCGTACAAATTTGTTTTTATTTTCATATAGTCTGCCCAAATGGTCAAATTATTCGCTACAAACAACATGACTCCTGCTGTAACGTCACCGAAGATTTAAGCTGTGGACATGTGCCTTCCCAAGGAAGGATAGTGGGTGGAAGCATCTCCTCTAGAGGTATCTGGCCATGGATGGTAAGCAATAACGTTATAATAAAAGAAGGTTGCAGTGTAGAAATGGGATGGCAAATGATCTTAAAAGAAAATGCAATAACAAGTTGTCGTTGTCCTTAGATTTACTTCGAACCCTTTGTCCGAGCAACATGCGGTGCAACTCTCATTAGTCCAACACTTGCTTTGACGGCAGGGCACTGTGTATCGTGAGTCATCTACTATTCATACTATCCTATTTACGAACACACATAGGTTTATTTTAACAATCCGATTTTGTGAAATAATTGTGAGATTTCTTACAGAGGCTTTAACATATTTGATATGTCAGTCAAGTTAGGAATAATTGATCTGGAATACCCGAAAATAGATTCTATGATAACGAGGAAGATTCGACGTTATGCTGTACATCCAAACTATACGGTTGATCCGTCGGTTTCAAGCGACGTAGCTATATTAGAGGTGCTAAAGAATGCATAGTAGATCTGCCAATGACTGATATTCCTCCTAACTAAACAAAGTACAATGTAGTTTACAGAAGCTGTTGAATACTCGCATTACATCCAGCCAATATGTCTTCCTCAGAATGAGAAACCTCCTGTAGGAAGTATATGCTTCGTTGCTGGATGGGGAGCAGGTAGGAACCTCTAAATATGTATCCCATCTACAATAGAAGCTTGTTTATATATTCTGAATTCACCCATATTTGGGCTCTTGTTTTCCTGCCTAGCATTGAATGCTGGGAATGAACCCCCAGATCCAATTCCCGCCTAGCAGAATATTCGTTGGTCCATAAAACTAACGAGGTAAAATCTTTTGCATATCAGAGACCTACGTCGGAGACATATCCAAACGCCTTCAGGAAGTAGGCATCTACATCCTTCGAGATAGCGATTGTCGTAATTATGGATCAATGTATAAACCATCCCACATGATTTGTGCTGGACACATGGATGGTTCTGCAGATAGTTGCTTGGTAAGTAAAGTAAAATACTATATAAACGCCTTGTCAGTTTTTCCCATAATAACAATTGAATACACGTATTTCAGGGCGATAGTGGAGGCCCTCTTATGTGTCAACGGTGTAGCAGTTGTCAATGGTATTTGGCAGGTATAGTTTCTTTCGGAATGGATTGCGCGCTTCCAGGATTCCCAGGCGTTTATTCAAAACTAGCGACTTTCGAGGACTGGTTGGAAGGTGAAGGTGTTCCAACAATAAAAGAAAATATTTCTTGCTGATCCAATATTTTTTATATTTTGTTGTTCTATTTTTCCGTGTACATATCTATTTTTGTAGAAACATTTGCAATTTCAAATACAATACTGCCAACATTATATATCTGACCTCGAATCTGTTTTTATCTTGTAAATGAAGCACGTACTCTTGACATTACTGTACATGCAATCCGACCGAAAAGAAGTTACTCAACATGATTGCGGTAGTAAGTGGTAAAGCTAGAATGTAATGCAACCTTCGAAGCAGTGGTTCTCCGAGTCCAATGCCACATACACCCGCAGTGATCCCAATTTTTCTCAATCTGTACCAAGTTACATATTATTATATGGGTCTGCATGTCCATACCACCAGTTGTTGTCAACTTGTAACAGTCACAGTGTTCGTATGTCGCATCATAGTAACACGAGTATCACTGCTGTAGCAGAAAGATTTCGACATTGGTTTTGAGTTTTAAGATTGTTTAACATCTTCACCATCCCGAGGATAAAGAAAAGTAGATTTATCAGCACAGCAGCGGCATATACACGCGATACCAGGGCACAGGAAGCAATACCTTGTACGACACGATAACGTTGTCACACATAGCATGAGTTTAGTTAAAATGAAGAATTTTCATCAAAAGATATATTGATATAGTTCAGTGTATACGTGGAGGTTCACACACCAGCAGAGGATAAATTCATCAACATCAAAAAATGCGTCTCGCCCCCATACTGACATCGTTGTTTGTACTATTGCCGCTGAAAGAATTTACGGTTGCAAAAGGTAAAGTTATTTGAAATAGACAAGTCATTACATTGCAAACTTGTAACGTAAGTTTAATTCTTCAGGAGCCTGTGAGGATTGTTCTTGTAGTGCTGCTGATAGGATAGACTGTCATCCGGAACCAAATGCGAACGAAATTCAATGCATTAGCCGAGAATGTATATGGTGTCCGCTGTACGGCCAGCCCGGCCCATGGTGTGCGAAACGTATTAAAGAAATATGCACATCGTGTGTATGTGAATCAAGGATTCGTTTTGACTGCCATCCAGAACATGGTGCCACGGCGAAAGCATGTCATAGTAGGGGATGCAGGTGGTGTCCGATCCCAGGAAAGATTGGACCCTGGTGTATAAAGACTGGGGGTAAGACGTATCAGCATGCTTAAATATGTAGGTATTTAAATAGGATGTACTGAATGAAATGAATATATGATCAGAATCAACTTGCACGTCATGTGACTGTACCGAAAAATACAGTTGTGGGTCTGGAGATCAGCAAACGTGCGAGGCGAAAGGCTGCACATGGTGTGCATCAAGCAATCCTAAGTGCATTCTCATGGAAGTGTCAGGTATTTCAGTTGTAACAAAATTTTGACTATCAAGACAAAACCTATCAACCACTGAGTAGCTTTATTATTTTCAACAATAATCCGTTGAATAAAGTTACAGAGTTGTTGACAACACCCAAATGTTCTTCCTGTGCATGCTTCGCGAACGGAAGAATCGACTGCCACCCAGAACAAGATGCAACCGAAGTAAAATGTCATTCACGAGGCTGCTTGTGGTGTCCCATCTCAACACAAGGACCTTGGTGTATTGACGTAGGCAAGTTGGAATATACCCTTATGTATATATGTATATGCACTTTATATCATCACTATTGATTGAACGAATGGTAAGAAATGTGATGAATTACTCAGGCTCCACATGTACATCCTGTGAATGTGAAACTCGATTCGACTGCCATCCTCAACCTTATGCTACAGAGGCCACGTGTGTTGCGAAAGGATGTTCATGGTGTCCTGTCTTTAAACAAATGCCATGGTGTTTCCCAGTAAACAAAGAAGGTATGCACCACACTTCCAAACAAACTCTAGCAAGCGTGTTATGCTTTCGCTTGTTTCAAGGTGTCAATAAATGGACTGAATGTACAAGGAGTTGTGGAGGTGGGAATCGTTACAAGTTTTCTCAATGCAGCAAGAATGAAATAACTGAATGCCCACGAATATACAAAGATTGCAACACACAGGATTGTGAAACGGGTAAGGCGCTGGCAAAACTGTTTTTGAAAGCTTTTATCGCGAAATTAGGGCTATTATTTTCAGTTACCTGTTCTACTTTGGAAATTTATCGTTACGGAATGAAGTCTTCTTGTTGTAAACACAGCAATGTGACAAGGTGTGGTGTGAATGGCGTCAACACGAGAATAGTGGGAGGATCGTTGTCAGCCTTCGGTTTATGGCCATGGATGGTACGGCAGTCAGAAACAGTATTCGATTTATCAGCTTTTATCAAATATTTCTATGTTTATTAGATACAGTACCGAGTTTCTATTAAAAGATAAGTTTTTTAGATACATCCACTGCATTTTTACACTCACACAGATACTATTCCTAGCTGGTGAAACAGAATTATGTGGCGCTGTACTCGTATCAGAAAAGTGGGCATTAACAGCAGCACACTGTACAGAGTAAGTGATTGCAAGAACATGACATAAATTTGGGACGCTTATCTTTGAATGTGTTGCGATTTTCTAGAGGAAAAGATGCCGCAGAGATCGTTTTAAAACTAGGCATTGTCAACGTCCAGTCTTCCAGTCAAGCAACCTTACTACAACTTGGAGTTTTGCGCTATATCAGTCATCCGCAGTACAATTTTCCTCTAAACGACCTGAGTTTATTGAAGGTACTGATTCAGATATATCTTGGAAGCTATACTGTTCTCTACATTCAACTACTACTACCGCCCTCCACCTAACTACTAATACCGCTCTCCACATTTTACAAAACACTGACTGCTTGAGTGATCTGTTAGTTCTAATATAGTTGCGTGAGTAATCATTGTACCGTGAAGAAATATAATCAGAAATTGCGATCTCGTCAGCGAATCACATGTTCATCGATTAATTAATTAACTGTTGATTGAAATTATGTATTCAATGAATTCAATTCTTTTATTTCAAGCTAAACGCGGCCGTTCCTTCTACAACCGCTACAAAACCTATATGTTTGCCGAAAGGCGAAGAACCATTGGAGGACATGCAATGCTTTGTATCTGGATGGGGAGCAAGTAAGTGCGAGTAGAAATTTTCATATTACTCTTAATCTCCTCGGAACTATTCCCTCATTAACAATGAGCTGATTGTTTGTTTTCAGGTTCAAGTGGTGGAATGGCTGAAAATAAGCTACATCACGCAGCCATTCGGGTTTTGCCGTTTGACCTTTGCTACGAAAGGTATTCGGACAGTTACCCGATGTCTAAAAATGCAATGATTTGTGCGGGACGAATTGAGGGAAAAATTGATTCCTGTCAGGTTTGTGAGAGGATGAACTGGTTAAATTTAAAGTACTTGTAAAATAATTTCATACGAAAATCACGTGATTGCCAGTGGTACCTGAATTGGTGTAACATATTACCGATCCGTTAGTGGAGTCCGTAAAAGTGTAGTATGGGTTTCATTAAATACAGAAAGAACATTGATAAATCATTCCTAACTTATTAAGCGGCTGTAATCGCGTTATTAACAATATTCCTTGCCAATAGCAGTGACAACAGTACTATTCAGCGTTCATTGATAAGAGATGGCAACACTTTAATCATTGTCTTTAAGGGTGATAGCGGCGGCCCACTCATGTGTCAGAGATGCAGTTCGTGTTCCTGGTACGTTGCTGGACTAGTTTCGTTTGGAATCGATTGTGCGAAAGCTGGCTCTCCCGGCGTCTATACGAAAGTGAGCTACTACGAACAATGGTTAAAAGAACAAAAGCTTACGGCGTCTGAAACTGCAGTTCATAACTGCTCTAAATTTCCCTGATGAACGTGGCTGATTAGAGTTGTTCCTTCACAAATCAAAATGTGTATTGAAAGTAATAAACTTCTAAGTACTCATCAGGATATTTATCGTATAAGTTATAAGTACTTTACAAATCAATGACGAAACATAATATCAAGAATAAAATAAATTAAAAGGAAATCAGAAATTTTGCTGATGAAAAGATATATAGGCGGGAAGTGAAACTGGAACCAATATGATCATCATCAATATTAGTAGGATAACTGGACATGGCGTTCGATACTGTATATGATTCAAACAGAACTGGTGCTATTAGAGTCGTAAAAGAATATGTTAAGTGAGATATCAACCTTTGGCTCGAAAAGAACAAGTTTCTGGTGATTTTCGAAGCGATGAAATGTGAGAAAATATCCAATTTTCATACGACTTCACTTTAGTATACATACCCGGCACCCCAATTACACCACACGTGCCTTTTGGGCCGAATGAGGTAATGCCAGCTAGATACCACGCACAAGATTTACAACGCTGACATACCAGAGGTCCACCACTGTCTCCCTACAAAAAGAAAGTAAAAAATTATTCGTTTAATATTTCAAGTTGGTTAGTATTGACAATTTTGAAAGTAAAAATTGGAAATATCAAAATTAAATACAATGAACGCCTTTCATTGTGATAGCTTTTGGACAGCTTTTTTATAACAATAACTGACTGATAAAATTGATTGAGGTAAAGAAATATGTTTTGGGACCGATTTATATTGATAACATTTAATCCTCGATCATTACAAGATGCGGCCACTCTTTGCCGTTTTACTATTGATCAATTATTGAGCATGCAACGCAAATTTTATTTGGTATCATTTGAGAGTGCTACATGGAAATTACTTTCATTGAACAATTAAATCATTTAACCTTACGACAACGCTCAATATCCCATTACCGAGTAGTCTTATATCCATTAATGCTCACTACCTGGATTTTATATGCAAATGATAATATCAGTTTCGTCGAACAGGAGAATTGCACAACAGGTAAATTTCATGATACTAAGTGACAAGTCATTTATATCTTCACTACATAACTTTACATTCGAAGTTAAGGGTTTAACCAGCTGTAATACACCTACTACCTACCATATAGCACAATAACAACATGTAAAACACATGCAAGCCATGCAACAGAGTAT
>QRAM01000212.1:2487-30550 GCA_013436055.1 Halocynthia roretzi | reverse complement strand
GGTTTAACCAGCTGTAATACACCTACTACCTACCATATAGCACAATAACAACATGTAAAACACATGCAAGCCATGCAACAGAGTATATACTCCCGAATACACGTTGCACCATAGTAACAAATACTGTAGTTCTGATAATTAAATAACAAACGAACGCTGCAGAAGGTCACAAGACACCGTCAGAGTTTACAGTAACTATATAATGTATTGTAGCGACCTCATTTAAATACTATTCACCAAATCCCCCAATACCATAAAGGACAACTAGCAAGAACTACTCAATTAAGGTTCCGGGATGATTAATCTGAACGCATTCGAAATTTATGTACTAACTCACCCTGCATACATCTTTCGGTTCTGTTAAACTTCCAGCACAGAGTAGTTTGTTGTTTTCCATGAGAAAGCGACCGATAGTTGAGTCGTTTGAATAAACTTTCCTGCAAACGTTAATGTCGAAATTCTTCAATCCAACCTCTATAAGATATTCCGAAGCTTTAACTAAGTTGCGCCCATTTCCAGCTGTTTATTGACGAGAAAGCATAAATTAATTATAGTATTATATAATACTTGGCGTAACAATACATAGTTTTTTTTACTTACTCACACCCCAGCCAGTCGCGTAACACGTAGTATCGATTGGCGGTTCTTCGCCTTGCGGAAGACAAACTGTTTGAACTGATGGCCCAAGTTTTGCAGGTGTTTTCAACTAGAATATATGTTTTGATTAAAGCATTTTCATAACCAAATTCCGATTTACTTTCCCAAGTTCCCCTATTGTGGACTGAATTATTTAAATGATTGCATGACTTCGTTCTGATAAAGCCTAATTTACCTCCCCAACTATAACGGTTCTGCCTACCTTGATCAAAGCAATGTCGTTCTTCAAATCGCTGTAACTCGGGTGGAGAATTATTCTTTCAACTTGACGACGAAGCTCAAATGGATTACGCGATAGAGAATTATGCCCCATGTGGACCAAGATTTGCCATGGCCTGTAATTATATTTTCCGTCCCTATTGGAGAAATAACTAAGTTTATTCATACTGTTAATCTCTACTACTATGGATTCATATATGAATATATAGGAATCTCTCCACTTACTTCAGACAATGTGCAGCAGTCAAAACCCAATTAGCATCAATAAGTGCCGCTCCACAAAGTGACCCTTGTATATTAAGGTAAACCTGAAATGAGGAGTAAGAGGTGAATTAAACGTATTTCGTTTAATGTACCCTAAGTAACATCATTACAATATATGTTTACTGTCAAGACATTATTGTCGGGCTAGTCCATTTGTATACTATTTATACTACTTCAAGTATCAGTACAATCACTCTATTAGATAGCAGATTCAATTCAAATCAATAATTATCAATCAATTATCAATAGTTAGCACTAACCATCCATGGCCATTGTCTGCTACTTGCATATTGTCCTCCAATAATACGACTGAATGCATAAGGGTGGCCGCATGTTTTACGTAGCTGCTGTGAAGACGTACAACAGGCGTGGTTTTCCCTGTATCGATGTACGGTGTCAGGCCGATGTGTACAACGCACTAGTGACAGAAAATAAAGCATTTAAAAAAAACGAATTGACATATAAATATTACAATATTTGAAAGAAGAAATCTACCAGGTGGACATCTTCGCGTGCTGCATTCTTCAAAAGTTCTGAAACAATTCGAGTTTGTCGGATCGGTGCAAGATTTGGAATCAAATTTAAATCTTGTTCCACCTCCGCATGTAGCTGTACAGTCGCTCCAAAGAGGTTCTGCAGATAATAACTCCTAGTTAGTCCTAACATAAGCTAACTACGTATGCAAAGAGAGTAGAATTTGAAGATTTCTCAAACACACATAAACAGTAACTGCCAGTTATATAAATTAAGCGAGCGGCGAGAAATTCACGATTCAAGTATACCTTGCTTGTAATAATCAATATATTACTGCCTAATATATTCGTATTCAAGTGTACCTACTAAAACAGTGATACTCCGCCTAACGCTCATGATACGTTTTCGAAAACAAGCTAAACGGGGCGATTAATATACTGTGTGTCATACATGTCTTACAGTGTATGATATAGGTTTTTAAAGGTTCTTCAAGTTCAAGTTTTCATAGTGATATATGCATGTACTTTCTTCCCGACATGATGGATTATTGAACTGGAGAAAGGTAATGTAGAAGGTTAACCGAGTACATGTACTCCACATAAACTACTGATGATGACTAACGGAAAGTATCAAATTAGTCATTAAAACTACTGGATTTGTATTGACTCAAGACTGGTTATATTACTCGCTTCGGGATTCGAGTTGCCCAAGAGCGCTATAGCGAAACACCGCAAAGTGGTGCGGCTTCAGGCAGGATAGTAGTGTACAATGGTAAAGCTTTGTTATGTTGTATCTACTTAAAAAAGTTATTACCATCGCAGAGGATCTTAATCATACGTCATCATCGAAATCTTACGTCATAACTAAATACCGTGAACCTCATTTGAGTTAATGATATCTGTTACTTGAACATTATAGAATACGTAAGGATCAATGCATTGAGACGATTGTTAAGTAGCAAGTGTTATTTGTAACCAATCCGTTAAACGATAATCCGAATGTTGTATTGCATAGTTTATGGAAATACGATCTTACTGTGAACTGGGCACGGTCCGGTCGAACAATATCTTGTCGAATAGATTCTTCCAACGCATTTGTTCTGACCGACGCATTTCCTGGTGCGTACTTGCTTTCCCCATCCACAAGTGGCGGTACACACACTGAAATAGCCCCATTGCCCCCAAGATTCTATCGTGAAAATAAATGAGTGAGAACGTATTGTGTATGATTTGGCGAACTGTAAGCCATCAGATAATCCTACAGTACAATCAGATAGAGTAGTACCTAGTCTTATATATTCTTTTTGATTTTTAGGAATGAAAAGCAATATCGTTACTATCAAATCAGACAGTTTATCAGGCCATATCAGAGCTTTTTTTCAAAATTCCGCTAAACTGTCAGGTGACTTAGAGATTGTATATATCATTTTTTTTTGTATTTTCTGTATATTGCTGACCTGTTCTCGCACACGGCCTTGTATTGCATGTTCGGCTTGAAGACTCGGCACCTTCACAAGTGTTAGGTATGTTACAATTCCGATAGCGTGTCTGATATCCAATTCCGCACGAGGCAGTGCACTGACTGTAGGCGGTCCAAGGATTCCAGCTACCTTTATGTGGTTTAAAATGATTTAATTTCACCATTTTTAGATACGGGATATTTAAAAGTCGAGGATAGAACCACGCTTTGAAGTTAAGGTCCTGCAACATGCAGTTTAGAGTCATAGTGCACAAGAGGGACTTAAAATTGGAACAAATGAATCCGATTGGATAAGGCACAAAAAAATCGTTAGAAGTGGAAAAACTTCCTGGTTTTAGATACATAGGAAGACTTCCCGTAGTCTACTTATAGATTCTACGAAACAGTAAATCCGGATTAGACCAAGCATCAATTAAATAGTTTTGACCGGAAAAACAGGACTAAGTCTCCATCTCAAGTACTTCCTAGCACTAGATATTGGTTATCGAACGTCTCCCAAAGGTATTATATATTATTCGAATTATTTTGACATTTTAAGCAGTTAGGCAACTTCAGGCAAGGTAATTACTGTTCATAGCTTCAAGCGAAAATTCAGAAATCGAAATGTCAGATTAATTTACGACAAACAACTACGAATAAAGATTTACTTTATGTGTCTCCTATGGACGACCTTAACGTCATTTGGTATCTTACTTTTTCTAACGCATAATTTTATCGTGCACGATCGTTTCCTGATTGATTCCCCTAAACAATCATTTCCTGTCAAGCACGGCCGTGTACTGGTCTGAGATCCCGGTCCACAAACGGCACTACATTGACTGTAGGCACTCCAGGCACCCCATTCGTTTCTCCTTGTATCTGATTATTAGAGAATTAACGACAAGTTTAGTTAGTTCACAAACAGTCAACAGCAAGTGCGAATGGCAACGTGGAAGGGACGCTTTGGGGAATTCACTTCTCTATTCAAGTTCATTCATGTTTAAAACAGGAATAAAAACCGAAGTGAATTACAATTGCGGAGATAAATAGGCTCAAGGTCAACGACGCTCATATTGCAGCAATATGATTGATTAGTAAAGTATATTATGTTGATAAATGTATATTATCAATCAAACCATTATTCTCTATATATGCACAATAATAATCAGAAAAGCTAAATGCCAAAAACACAGTTTTCAATTTTTCATCAGGCGAAAAATTTCGAATAGTATGAAAAATGAAATATATGAAATATATGAAATATATGAAATATATGAAATATATGAAATATATGAAATATATGAAATATATGAAATATATGAAATATATGAAATATATGAAATATATGAAATATATGAAATATATGAAATATATGAAATATATGAAATATATGAAATATATGAAATATATGAAATATATGAAATATATGAAATATATGAAATATATGAAATATATGAAATATATGAAATATATGAAATATATGAAATATATGAAATATATGAAATATATGAAATATATGAAATATATGAAATATATGAAATATATGAAATATATGAAATATATGAAATATATGAAATATATGAAATATATGAAATATATGAAATATATGAAATATATGAAATATATGAAATATATGAAATATATGAAATATATGAAATATATGAAATATATGAAATATATGAAATATATGAAATATATGAAATATATGAAATATATGAAATATATGAAATATATGAAATATATGAAATATATGAAATATATGAAATATATGAAATATATGAAATATATGAAATATATGAAATATATGAAATATATGAAATATATGAAATATATGAAATATATGAAATATATGAAATATATGAAATATATGAAATATATGAAATATATGAAATATATGAAATATATGAAATATATGAAATATATGAAATATATGAAATATATGAAATATATGAAATATATGAAATATATGAAATATATGAAATATATGAAATATATGAAATATATGAAATATATGAAATATATGAAATATATGAAATATATGAAATATATGAAATATATGAAATATATGAAATATATGAAATATATGAAATCTTGAAATATCCCCTCTCGCTATTTCGAGAACGGATTCAAATACACCGAAAGCGTAGAAGAGGACAATAAGTCAATTTATTCCTGACGTTGATAAAAGATAAAATTAGATGAAACAGAGCAGAATTGATGAACCGAGATGAATGGTTTATAATTTCCATCATTTACAAAAAGAGCTAGTAACCTTATCATGTGAACGGTTTTAAAAACGAAGACATTAACAAGTATCATACCATTTGTTATGAAAAAAATCTCAGTTGAAGATGAACGATTTGGAAAAAATAAAGGGTGGATGCTACTGTTTCTCTCTAATGCTTTAACTAAAGTAGTAGTACTGGTACGTACCTGGACATGCATCACAAGACAAAGGACAAAATGATTGATAGAACTTATCGGCAGAACAGTACCCATTCTTTGCAAAAAGTGGACAAGCCGTAGATTTGTCGAAGCAAGCTAAACAAAGAGAGGATACAGGCTCATACGTCACTAATCACCTCATCCAACAAATTCAATTTTCCTTTAATTAATTAACTGATTACGTGGATTCTGTGAACTAAGTGTGATCCCAATTTGTCACTTCCTTACAAACGGTAGTGCTATGAGTGATGGCGGTAATTGATGATTATTGGGGCCCCGGTAATTGATGATTTTTTGTCGTTCGGGGAAAATCTTTTATCGTTTTATGTAATCTAATATTACGATGATCCCTAAAAGTCACCACACGCGCTGACCGGAAAATGACTTGATGATCTGGCATCCGGTCAAAAAATGTCGAAAGAACTATGAAGGATGATAGTCAAATATCCCGTCCAAGGAGAGGAATGGTCGCTTTTTAGAGGCATTATGATCAGATGATAAAACAGTCGATATATTGTTAATTATTCATTTGTCATATCAATGGCATTAATTACCATGTGATAGTGATATTTAAATCGCCAGAAAACACATGACAATCGTATAATTAACTCAGCGCTGCCACAGAGGCGAAAAATCCCCTTTTCAAAGAACTTCTTACTAGGTTTCGTAGCAGCTGTCGTCGTTGGAGGCGATGTTGTTTGCACAGGAACGCACACACCACACGAAAGAGAACAGTATTTCCCTACGATGTTACATAGCTTTCGAATTTTATATCGCCGACAAACGTCGTTTGGGTATTTGTTTTTACACAGTGTTGGCCCTGTTTTGCAAAAGAAAATTATGTTGTAAAATTTCATGTCTTTTAAATCAGAAAAAAATTGAGGTGAAATCAGAGCTAGTAAATGACTCTGAACTTAGTGTAAATGCTGTAGATTTGGGAGAACAGGTTTCTATTTGATATGATAACAAATATCTGCTATCAGCTGTCAGCAATTTGAGATGTTAGACACACCGATGATATGGTAATATGATACATACAGGTTGGTCAGGTGTGGTAGTCCATGCTGTAAAATGCCCATGCTTCAATAGTTAAGTTTAACTCTAACTGTTGTGATTGAAGATATATTAATATCGTCTTATTTCGTTGAATTTGTAGTAATATATAATATGCACAGAATAATCCCAAAAAATAACAGTTATGTCATATCGAAATTATTTCGGTAAGATTTTAGTTGACGTGGCATCTTCAAAAAATATTCTGGCCACAAAATGATCGACGTCACACGGTACAAATTTTTATCTGAACACCGTCAAATGCGCGACCCCTTCCCCGATTCGAAAATATTATTGTTTATTGACTATACGCGTCAAAAGATTTTAGTACGTCACCTTGTGCAGTTTTTCCAACCGCAACGTTTGCTTGAAGCAAGCAAACTGCAACTGCGATAACAAGTAACAGATGCTGTGGACAGTGTTGATCTCTCTTCGAAAAAAAAATCCTGGAATACATATCAATGGTATATCTACCAGAACGTTGAGCAGATGCGTGTACTCTTTATACCACTAGAGCTAGCGAGTGTAACTGTAAACTATCTGCAACACCAGAGATTTGTTTATTTATAAAAATGACAGATGATTCTCGGAAAAGCCTGCCATTGCACTTCATTAAAAACTTTCGTTTGATAGATTCATTAAATCGCGCAATACTTTCACAACGCTTCACCCAATCCGAGCATACCAATGAACTACTGAAATATAGCCTACGCTGTACTGAAGGTAGCACGTAAACATGAGAAAAACATTTCAGGAATCTTGCTGAAACGCTACAAGGAGTTTTAGTGCTATAACTTTCTTACCAATAATCACATTTAAGAAGTCAAAGTTCAAGTATGATTTACGCTTGGAGTCATAGATATCTTTTCTATATTACTGCAGTATCATAAGCAACAGACACAACCAATATCACCACCCCTTGCAACCAAACAGCTTGTATATTAGGGAAATATGAGATTGTATCAATATACATATTATTCTAGGAAAAAATAATAATAAAAAGAAAATATAATAGTTTATAGTTGACCGGTAGTTCAAAACCAGTCCATTGTTTTGGAACAGCTGGTCTTACATAGGGCGCAAAATAGTCTAGCGCCCGGCTTGGGTATGTGATCCCAATATATAAGTTTATTTGGTTTTGAGGTAGTAATTATTGTATACGCCTTAATAAAAAAAGGACGGAATGACGTTCACACTGTCAGTAGTCTCGTTACCGCAAATACTTCGTCCATCAACTTTTAATCCAATTTGCATGCATAGTACACATACATACATCTCCTCATAAATATATATATCCCTTAAATCTTTTTCTCACTGTAAAGCTTACCTTAGTTTTTCCTTTGAATTGAATTGAATCTCGTAATTTCCTTTGAATTTAATCTCGTAAGCTGCTGACTTGAGGTGGACATATTTCAATATTCTCGGACAGCATCAACTACCTGTCTACAACGATCTGTCTTACGAAGGAAATGAAGTCTGACCAACACAAGCCTCATCATTATTAACCATCTCTGCTGTCATTCATGAGAATTTATATGGTTTTGATCATTACAAAACAATTAGAATTACAAGAAATCTATTCAAGCAGATTGATTGCAAATGTGACTGACGAAATACATCCTGTCATCACATTCACACTGATGACATGTATTTTTCTTTATTTATATTAGAGAATCCATAATGGATGTACACGTATATAAAGCAGTTTGGTGTCACGATGGAGAAATCATGTCAGCTCTCTAATATCCGTTAACCTTTACCCTAAACCTTACCTGTGATCAATATTCTTTTCAGCATTTTGAAAGCTGCTGCTCGTTAGTAGTTTCTTAGAATCGGTCTAGTTTTATGAAGTAGAACTTTTGACGAATATTCAACGGGTATTTTGGATTGAAATACATCAACATTCGACATTTCAGGTGGAATACAGAATTATTACAGTAATTATTCAACCGTTGAAAAAACGCACTCTTTCTTGTATCAGTTGGCTTGCCATATTAACCAACGAATGCATATATGCTCATATATTACTAATACTTGCTCCATCGCGAAATACGTAATAGCTTTAACTGCTCAGTAATAATAAGGCTTCAGGAGCGACCTTTTGATATTTAGCGGAGAATGCCCAGAGATGGAAGCAGAAGCTTTTCATGAAATTTTTTCGGCAGTATTTTCATCCAGCCCAGATGCACATTTTGCCCTGTTGTCGCAACACGGCTCCTTGAAATTACAATAACTACAGCTTTATAATGCTTTACAAACGAACAGCCAGATCTTCCCAATAGGAAATGACAATACGTTGCCAATCTACTTTCAGTTTTGCGCAGTGAATTGAATACTACGAAACTGGTATTCACGATTCTGGGGTCAACGCTTTCGGTTTTGGCAGGGTGCGACATTTGACGTCACGATTTGATTATGAAGCCAAGTATGATTTAATTGTGAAGATATTTTATTAGCATTTGGAAGAAGCGCGGTACAAAGGACTGAGCCGTTGCTACTCTAATCGTTGATGCACCCAATTGTTATATCTGACGTAGCAAGAAGGATTGCTAATGTCACTAGACACTTGCATAAAATAACCACTTACTTAGGCATAATATGTTTTGTTGCCTATGTTGGTATGGAAATTGAAATGTATGGGATGATATTATAATTTCCTTGCCATTAGGATAATTAGATTCACCATATATATAATACGAAGTACCATGACTGGCCCTCTGAACCTACTGATATAGCAGTACTGTACTACACTGGTGTTACTGAGGCGTCACCCAACGAAATTACCGAATGAATGAATTGAACAACTGAATTAAGAAAACATGTGACATTTGAAATAGGAAAACCATGTCACATGAAATGACATACTACAAATGCGTGATTATGAAGTTATGAAACCAAATACCAAAAAAAGAACTGACAGATTAAATTACTGACAAATAATTTGAACGAACGGATTTGAAACAGGAAAACACTGTCACCGAAATGACATCCCATGAATTCTTTGAAATTCACAGTTGTAAAGGTATGAAACTCTTGTGTTAACTCTTCTAGAGACATATAAACATTGTATCGAAACTACTAATATGTCACAGACATACTGAAATTATTTTACTGTATATAAAATTCCGTATTCCATAAGACGCGGCCCTACTGTCTGTCGAAAGGTTTCAATAGTAACAAAGTGTATACATACGCACAACTTCAATAATATAATTTCTTCTACTCTATCCGAAACCCTAATCGAAACTAGTTTCAACTGTAACAGTAACCTCCATTTAACAAAGCAAAAGTCTTGTTAGCGATTCGACTCCCCGTAGAAGGGATTGATTGATTTGCTAACACAATATAATATTACATGTATAAATATCTAAATCGTTGCAATTCGGATTAAATTGTTGTAGTTTTATCCATATCTTTTCGATAAGTCATTAACAAATTTTCAAAGTCGATTAGTATCATCTACACGAAGTGCATTCGGTGATTTTTTTGTGTGCTTTTTTTCGTCTCTGTCGTCTGATTATGTATGGTATCGATACAATCTATAGTCTATACAATCAACGTTTATCACCTGGAAAATATCCAGCGAAAATTTCGAGTGGCGGTAATAGCACTTAATATTCATTGATAAACGCAAGGGGAAGTACAGCGGTAATGAACATTGTGAGGCTGCAATATTCCTTAGACGTCAAGAAAAAGGGTGTTATGACATGTTGGATATTTAGTCTATTTTAGTCGAACAATGTTCAAGAAAGATGGCAATTAGCTACAATCTGTATGTTGCTCCCTGTATATTTATATGCTCATGGAATTTACTCATGCTCGATTTACAAACACGTAGGTTGGGTCATTATAGAATACCCAGTCGCTGTATCAGCATGAATTCAATGCTAAAAAATGTGTTACGAAATGTATGGCAATGACGTCACAAACTGTGTGTCTGAGTTAAAATTCAAACCAAGTTGAAAATTTTGAATGTAAAAAATACACCCACAAAAACAAAAGTTTAATTATAGTAATTACATGGAAATTTAATATAAAAAATTCTCTTAAAGACAACGATTATATAAAGCTTCCCACGTATGTCCAACCTACAGCGTAGAATGTAGATGATTACATGAAACGTGTATCAAGTCCTTGTCTAACGCCATCATTTTATTAACCGATCCTTTATTAAATTCTAAGTTTAGTTAAGCTGACTATCCTTTTTGTGGGATGACAAGTAAATAACAGACTGTGGGTTGATTCTAAAAATAATATAAATGGTGAAAATTCTTATGAACTTCAGATTTTCTCTTAACCACCATCATGTTTAATACCAGTTTAATACGACGAATAAAAAATGATATAGGATATTTATGATTGTGTCGTTGTGTTGTGACTAGAGCACAGTGCCACTGCGAAATTAAACACAAGTCCAAAAATTGTAACGCTTAAGTAATTCTATAAGACTTTACAATTACATGTAAAAAATTATCTGCTGTAATGTGTTTTAATTGATGTTTTTGGAAGAAAAGTCAAGTTGGTACAGAGAAAAGAAATCACGAAAGGGAATTTTTTGGAAAATTATTGCGGTGAGATTGGAAATATTATTTATTTAAAGTATAAATCCTTGAAAGTCATTAGTTTGCAAAAATAACGTGAGAACGAGATATTTTAAGACATTTTAATTATATATATACGAGAGATAGATATGCCATGCGTATTTTATTGTCGTTATACAACAGGTTAAGGCAACAATTAAGCCTAAGGCTTTGAAAACCTTCTTTTCTGAACTGCTCAACCTAAAGGGAAAAGTATAAACAAGGCGAAATAAGATAAAAATTGTTATACTAAGAAGGGCTTACGTCATTGAATAGGTTTGAATAGGTCCGTTTGCTATAAAACAGGCGGACGTTCACTGAGGAAAATCATTTTCAATCTAAAGTTGCGACCAACTCAAGTTCAATAATGACAGCAGTACTTAGATGGAAGTTAATTCTTTTTGTGATTTGGTGCATCGTTCAGGCGGTACGGAGTCAAGGTAAGCGTGAGAAATATAGTGTGCATTGAATATAGAGTACAAAAAATCTTGACGAATCATACAGAGCATTTGAATCCCTACCAAATTTGTTTATCTTTTTTTCAGCGTGTACAAACTCCTACTCCGACTCGATATGCAATGACTACAGACGAAGAAATCTCTGCGCCTACGTTAATCAGGAGTGTCAGCTTACATGTGGTGTATGCTCAGCGGGGTCAGGTAAAGTAATTACTGTTTATGCAGAGTAATTAAAACAGCATAGTAAACGTGCCAGATTAGAACACGCATCCGAAACTATTGTCCATCAATCGATTGTCGCTTTATCGAACGACGGAGAGAGGATGGCATGCTATCTATTTTTTCTAGTACCGGTAATTGTTTCGAACCGATTCCAGAGGCATTCGAAAATGACATTATTAACAGACCGAAAATTAATATGTCATGCAGAGTAATTTCATTGTTTTTTTACTTTAATCAACTCCTGAAGTTTCGTGAAACACTGCAACAAACAGGAAAATTTAAGTTCATATTGTTTTCGCCACAGACCGCTTGAGGTCTAGATCAATTCAAAACAAATATTATTACTCACGGCGACGGTTCATAATCTATTGACCAAAAGCTACTACTCATGATTGTAAAGGATTGAAATTAATTACTGCGTGATTATAATCCAGTGACAAAACGCTTTCAGAATGAATTTCCGCCGGAAGCTTAGTATTTTGTGCACAATTTAACTGAACAGCAGATCCGATTAATTGTGTATTTTGGCACGGGAGAAATTTGCTTCAATTGATCTATCGCAAAATGATAGAGTAAACGATATTATGTTCAGTTTATGCCATAAAATTTGTGTTAATCCCGAGGCAACGTTTATTTTAATCATCTGTTAACCGCTATCGCGCTAAACCTCATGCCTGCTCGTCAATACGATATGTCCACGAGCTGGAAGGGTTAAGAAAAGCTTATTGGGAAGCTTTTGAAAACCTTTACGTACATATTAGCAGCGAGGTGAAGATTTGTCATAAAGAAAATTAAATTCCAATATTTCGGTTAGCGCCATTTCTTGCCTCAAATAGCAGGCTGTTCCATTTATCCTTAGTATACTATATAATTATCGACAAACCAGCTTTTCCCGTATGTCCAAAGGAGCGTCCCTTCCCACTCATAATCTGCGTCCCGTCAATCTACCTTTCCCGACCTTGTACCGGTCACAAGACTACAGCCATTTCCAATCAATTCTTTCTGGAATTAAAACGTCATTGTTAAATCTGGCGAAAACGGGAAATATAAATATTGTATTGTCATTAATTCCACTTATTTGCAAAAATAAAAAACATTCATTTTTTTAAACTTTGTTTGTTAAACTTATTCATATGAATTTTACGCCTTTTTCCGGGGGAATTGGAATCAATACTATAATTAATCTTATTTGAACCTTTTCGCGATATTTGATACATAATAGGGGCCTTCACTATTCTGTATGCTTGCTTGCGTTTTGTTTTGCCTCGATCCCTATTATACTCTATATTTAGTGGTGTTATTTATAAGTAAACCGTTACGATACCCGTCGAAAAAATTGTAAATTCTACGAAATATTTTCTCATTAAAATTTACGCTATGGTTGTTGCAGTTAGAATATATATTTAATGACAATTGTCTCTTGACTGATCCAACTGACGCGACGCCTCATTAAGTGACGTATTAATTTTATTCATGGACCGAACAGAGACAGCGAACATCATTACTCTTTACTCGGCGCTTTCAGGATGTGTTTGCTTTTTATTTATAATGACATCCTGAAATGTTAAAGTTGTTGACTTTCAAATATCATCGATGTACGTTGATAAATTGACTGAAAACGACGTGTTTCGTAGAAAACTAAAAAAAAACTGAGGAAAATCGAGGCATATGAAATTATCGCATTAGGACCTTACTTGTTGCGGAGAAATTGTCTTGTCAATTGCGGTGGGTATGTCAGAAATTGTCGTGATCTACGCAAATTGAGGTTGATAAAATAAGTTGGTAACTACGGGTTTGAAGTTTGGGATGATGCATAACACAATAATTATATTCGATACAGTGGTCAGTGTTTGATGAAAGCCCCCATGCTCCCTATAAATATAATAAATAACTTATAAATTTAGCATATCCCCGCTGCTTATGCGTTGCCTTTCACGGACTTCAAAGAGCACGTTATAACAAAGTTACACTTTACCTAGAAATAAACACTAATGGCACCGTAAATATCTAATGAAAACAAGAGCTTCTGCTACCTGAAATGAGATGTCCAGCTGCAAAAGTTGTCTGCATCTTGCTGCAACATGCACTTTGTTAATATTAAAATTGAGCTACAAAACAAAAGAATTTATAATGTAAATAATCAGCCGCAATTCATAATATAAATTCTCAACTTTAGTTATATCTTTATTAAAAAATTTTTTGCAGTACATTTTCGTTATTTTCCGAATGACGTATAAATTCGGTTCCCTTATTAACTAGGTAATATTGTCTCATTTAGGAGGAACATCATGCGTAAACGATTTCCCAGGATGTCCAGCGACTTACGATGATAATTTCTGCGTCTATTACGGTGACGTTTGCAGACTATCATGTAACAAATGTTCCGGTATGTTTTTTTTCAACAAATAAACGCCGTCAGATCACTTACACCATTATAAATAAAGAGATATTATCATAATTCGATCTTCAGGCGGCGGATCGATAGGAACCTGGGGGGCCTGGTCACGATACGGATCGTGTAGCGTAACTTGTGGACAAGGGAAACAGACTCGTTGGAGAAGTTGCAATTCGGGAAGTTGTCAAGGCGAAACCTCAACGGAACAATCATGCTTCGTAAGAAACTGTCCTCAACAAGGTATAAATGAAGATACTCTAAATGATCCTACAAAACGTATTTACATACAGTAGTGTGGTAAAAAGGTGTAGGCAAACAACTTAGACTTATGTATGTGGTGCATCTATCATCAAGAAATTCAATCTCTCGGTAATTTTACGAACTAAAGTATTTACATATGGACTTTGTATTTGGAAGGCGGATGGGGGACATGGGGTTCACAAGGAAGCTGCTCAAAAACATGCGGAGGTGGAAGCATAACCTATACCAGAACATGTCAACTAAATTTCTGCCCTGGCAATGATAAACGTTACGAAAGATGTAATGAAAAGGCTTGTTCAGGTATCCCCATGTGACATATTACACTGGTTACTATACTCAACTATATCCAAAAATAATCCCATGTTTACTCATGTAGAATTAGGTCAATGGGGCGTTTGGGGACAAGCTTCTGTATGCACAGTCCCTTGTGGAGGGGGAACTAGGACAAGGAGGCGAACTTGTAACGGCATTGACTGTCTGGGGGAGGCTACAAAAACTGAAAAATGCAACCAACACTCTTGTGGTGGTAAGAGAACCAGTATTATTCTATTCGTCTAAATTGAATATCATCTTGCTAAAATTAATCAAACTTAACAAACTCATGTACCTTCACGTAGGCGGTAAAAACAACAACCAGTGGAGCAAATGCACAAAGACATGTGGTGTTGGTTCAAGGTACAGATTCGACTCTAAAAACTGCGTTTCAGTCTACAATGCACAGTGTAATCGGACATTTGAGGAATGTAACACGCAACCCTGTCAAGGTAGGCCTCTTAGATATCTCATACTACATAATTTGTCTTTACCTACTACCTCAGCAAGCTATACCTTGGAATGAAATGAACTTTACAAAAAAGTCGTTCCGCATGATTCAACATTGTATATTTTTTCTGCAGAAGTTTGTCCGCTTGGGTTTGTAGCGAGGTATGATAAGTCCAACGGTTGTTGCAAAAGTAATCGTGCTATTGCGAGGGTTCTCAACGGAAAACAAGCGAAAATTGAACAATGGCCATCGATGGTAAGTTCTTTCAAAATTGTTGTACGCAAATCAATTCGCAATATTTGCACAAAAGCAAAAATTCATGTAGCGACTCATGAACCGCTCATAATCTATCGGCTTGCAACATCTCATTTTCTAATCCCAATCACCTGAGGCCTATTTATTTTCACAGCTCCCCGCTTTGCTTTCTCGCGAAAGTAATTTCATCAAACTCTCAAATCTAATAGACGGGAAGTAGAGATTTCCAAATAATCCTGACTCACGAACTTGTTTTTCAGGTGTTGATTAATTCTGGTGGATACCTTTGTGGTGGAACGATATTACACGAACAGTGGATTCTGACTGCGGCTCATTGTGTCGTGTAAGTGTTTTGTTTATTACAAAACTCAGTATTACATTGACTCATAGAGATATATTACTAATATAATATTGAAATTCACCTCTTAATCCAAAAATCACTTGAAAATAAACAATCAACTATTTTTGTATACAAATCTATAATGATATTTATAACCTCTGAGGGTTACAAAAAATAACTGTAAACTTTCGAAAGAATTCCATCTTTTTTTTGTAACCTTTAACGTTAATCTTTTCCTAATGAAATAGAACAAGTGGCGTCACGAATCCAACGTACGGAGTGATCATTTATGCCGGTATAGTGTTCAGATCTGCCATATCCAAACAAAATACTTACGAAGTCGAAAGAATCGTAGTTCATCCACAGCACAACGAATTACTATATGACATTGCGCTAATCAAGGTATGAGTAATTAACAATACAAGTCTCATTACCAAAGAGATCCGAAGTGATATAGATTCTTATTCTCACAATGCCGATTGCTTTTCCACAGCTAAAAAAGAAACTTCCAAATACTAAAACGATTAAACCAGTGAGTGTACCTATGGGGGAAGAAACTCCGATAGACAGTACATGTTTCGCCACAGGATGGGGGCTGAGTAAGTGCTTCTCAATTACTGAATTTTAATATATGTTAATAGCACAGTATAGACTCTTTATCAGCATCCAAAATAACAATGTTAATGTTTTTAGCTGAACCGAATCCTCTGGTCTTGAGAGCCTCTGATCCTCTGATGGAAGTTGATTTGCAAATTCTTGATATTAACGTTTGCAAAAAAGCCTATTACGGACAATCTCTACTCTCGAAATACATTTTAAACAACAATAACTTGTTGTGCGCGGGGAGTTTGTCTAAAATTAACGATGTATGCAAGGTAAGTTTACTGCCTCCAATAATTACTCAAATCTGCCATCTAACGGCAACGAGATCAAACTACATTGTTCTTTTACACAGGGTGACAGCGGTGGTCCTCTACTCTGCCAGAGGTGTTCGTCGTGTGCCTGGTATGTTGCTGGCGTGACATCGTTCGGTCCTTCAGGTACTTGCGGGAAAGTAGGAACTCCTGGAATGTTTACGAAAGTGAAACAATTCGAAAACTGGATATTTCAACACATTCCATCACTCAGGAATACACCACACCAACATTGCTCGTATAAATACGGACCTTGAAATATTTGTCATTTTATTTATTTCGTTAGAAACAAACATTCTGTATTTTTTGATAACTTAAAGAACATATGTATTGAATGGAATTTATAGTTTAATATACTGTATCAATATCTGTGTGAAATTACATGCTACTCACGTTCCATAATATGTTTTTTATGCATTCGATAATTCTACTATAGTACTGTTCTTGTTTTTTTTTTAATATGTATTAGTATTGTATCAAAGCGGTTAATATGCGCGGTATAAAATACACAAGTTTCTGCACAATCAATGTTTACTTGGATGGTGTTACTAGAACTACTTATAGTTGTTAATTAATGAACTATTACAGCCGTTATCTCGGACAATAGAAAAACCTCACTGTGTTGTTCAAGGCCGTACTGGGGAACTGTCCTTAAACGCTTGAAGCGAAAAGATCTTAAACATTGAAAATTGTGTTTACTAACTTTCACTACGATATCACACATACTCGCTGGTCTGTACCTCGTTATGAAGAATTCATTTTAAACAGCGAGGGTAGTTTTTCTCCGTGACCTGTTCCATTACATCTGAGAGAATTTTTTTCATTGATTACAAAGTTTCATCCCGGCTCCGTCTGTTTTCATTAACTATGATTTCATGGGAGGAACTGAACCGCCAAAAAATGCATGGAAGAATAGATGGTTGGAATGGTGCACTCTGCTGATTCTCGGAATTCGAGGCCTATTCTCTCATACTATCTTTCAGGTCCCACAGAGGATAAGTTGTCCCCTCTCCCATCTCATTGAGGTGAAATATCGATGTCGTATTTACTTGCAAATAAATGGTATTTGACCGAATGTAAATAGGTGAACTTTGACTCATGATGATGGAATTAATATAATTATGATGATAACTATTACAGAGCTCACAATTGTCGAAAATTGAAAAATAATGAAAATATCCTGATTGCAAGCTCGTAAGATTTTACACTGATCTTAACAGTGCGTCAATTATTTTTTTCTTCCTTTACCCCCCAGTGTGCCATTGGTCCTGTTATGGGATATTTTCTGAATCGTCCAGAAGAGAGGTAGGCCTTTATTTTTGGAAGTGCCTGAAAATTTAGGGAGGTACATCAATATAAAGCGACGAATTAAGTAATCGTGTTATTAAGTAAATGGATGGTTTAAACTTTAAAGAACGTGTTTGTAAACAACCAAACACGTTACAATAAGTATACAACACTGCTATGCTGTAGTTACTTAATTAACTTGCCTCAAAATCTTCCAAATATTTTTGCAAACGCGGGAAATCGTCCAGGCACGTCGGTATCATGCATGATATTTGTTTGAGATTAGTATAGAGATAGAAATCAATGTACACAAGCTAATAATTGAAAATAAAATGAGAACATTTAAGAAATATACGTCAAATATTTATTTAATGTCACGTGTATACCTCGTTACTGGTACTCCATTTATTATCTCCAATAAACTTTACCATTCTTTCGAACAACGCCGGCAGTTTCTCGCGAAATGCCTTCTTAGTACTTTCATACTGGTCTTTTCTGAAAAATTATTCCGGATTCAAACGTTTATATGCGATATTATTCACCTAATTTTACGGTGACATACGGTGTAAAGAACTGGCGGTAGAATCCACCCCTTAATTCCCCAAGAACGCCTGTAACAATCAAATATATTACAATATTATTTTCAGATTGGTAATAGATTTTATGCCATGCCAGGTACCTTCCAGCATGTCACACTGAGCAGCATGGTCGTCAGAGGTCGGCATCAGGCCATGTTTCCTCGCAACGTATTTCAAAATAGCGACACTCTCTGTAAGTGTTTTATCACCGTCGATTAGATATGGCAACTAAAAGATTCATATGACATTTCAGCATAATTACTATACTATATAATATATATGGAAGCGCAGAATTGTTTTTAATTTTTCTCTTACGTTAGGAAACGTTAGACCCAATTTGAATTTCTCGTCAGTCCATTCGTCCAACTTCCAGTTCGGTGCTGAATATAAATTATTAACACATGATAATTGCGTGAACAATCTTTCCAGTAGAGTGCAACTATCTACAACGATATAAACTATACCTTCACCGCGTATTGTGTACAATTTTTCATCGTAAGGCTGAGCAGTATGCTCCAGAATGTAGCGAATCGGCTCAGCTAGCTACAACCAAAAGAAATGCTATCTTTATCGATAAATTTAGTAACACTATTATGGTGGTTACCCATCGTTATTAAGTATTTGCTTACTGCCCGTATGTTCCAGTATCCCAATGTAACTTTGCTCATGTTGAACTTTCTTCTCTCAACAACAGTTTATGCAGAAATACGATCTTTATTACAGTAGCGTGTACTGCAAGTGCTAAGAAAATACAGAACCTATTCACCGATTCGAAGATTCAAAAATAGTGGGTTGAGTCGCGCATGAATGAATACTCTTGTGTGAAAAAACGATGTGTACACGTTTAGTTGAAAGGAACGGTCTGACAGCTAGATTAGTTCTTGTAATGTAAACGAACAAGGAAGCTGTTTCCTAGCGTGTGTGTGATCGATTCCGCCGTTCAACAAATCATCATGATTCAGCAAGAAAAAATATTCGTTACCTTCAATACTACGCTAGTGCGAGACAAATAAGGCTAAAGAACTAACAGCAGTCATACGTATATTTTTCGGTAGTAATTCCCGTGTATACGTTAACGACTCGCATACGCAGAATGGTACTTTTATGTGATGACGTTACCGGAATACAAAAAAAAATCATTAAAGAATCGACTTGGATTGAAATGTCGGAGTAACGCGTCAAATTATAAATACGGCTGCGTAAAATAAAACAAAGTTGAAATTCAGTTTACTTTATATTGATGTTACTTAATGATTACGAAAAAACATAAATATTGAGACACAAAACGAGAGCTTGATATTGCTTATATTATGAATCCATCAACTAGTCATATTTTGCAAATTTTCGATTGATCTTAACAGTGCAATGCATAGGTTAATTTTTCTCTTCTTTAAAGCCCCACAGTGCCATTGGAGCGGTAATGGGGTATTTTCTAAATCGTTCCGAGGATTGGTAAGCCTTTATTTTTGGAAGAGCCTGGAAATGTTTAAACATAACGTTAGTATACACCCTGCTATGCTGTAATATTTCACGGAATTAACTTGCCTCAAAACCTTCCAAATATTTTTGCAAGCGGGAGAACTCATCCAGGCACGTCGGTATCATGCACGATATTTGTTTGAGATTAGTGTAGAGATAGAAATCAATGTACACAAGCTAATAATCGAAAATAAAATTAGAACATTTAAGAAATATACGTGAAATATTTATTTAATGTCACGTGTATACCTCGTTACTGGTACTCCATTTATTGTCTCCAATAAACTTTACTATTTTTTCGAACAACGCCGGCAGTTTCTCGCGAAATGCCTTCTTAGTACTTTCAAACTGATCTTTTCTGAAAAATTATTCCGGATTCAAACGTTTTGGTTGCGATATTATTCACCTACTTTTACGGTGACATACGGTGTGAAGAACTGGCGGTAGAATCCACTCTTCAACTCCACAAGTACCCCTGTAACAATCAAATACATCATTATTTTCAGATTGGTAATCGATTTTGTGCCATGTGTGTACCTTCAAGCATGTCACACTGAGCAGCATGGTCGTCAGAGGTCGGCATCAGGCCATGTTTCCTCGCAACGTATTTTAAAATAGCGATACTCTCTGTAAGTTTTTTATCTCCGTCGATTAGATACGGCAACTAAAAGATTTGTATTCCATTTCAACTTAATTACAGATATACATAAAATTGCAAATGTTTTTTAATTGTTCTTTTACGTTAGGAAACGTTAGACCCAATTTGAATTTCTCGTCAGTCCATTCGTCCAACTTCCAGTTCGGTGCTGAATGAAAACAAAATGATATACTTTACGATTTCTAGAACAACGTTCCCAAAAGAATGCCCGAACTATTTACAACAGCATAAAGTTTACCTTCACCGCGTATTGTGTACAATTTTTCCTCGTAAGGCTGACCAGTATGCTCCAGAATGTAGCGAATTGGCTCAGCTGCCTACAACAAATGTAATACTAACTTTGGTGCTAGTATAATATGCGGTCTACCTATTTAGAGTAGTGGTTAAGGACAGAGTTAGAAATATACTTTCTTTTTTGAAAATGTATTTGCTTTATATTTTAATTTCAACCCTTGTCTTCCTTATCTTTAAGTTTTGTATGCATTAGAATACTGGTCATAAATGCTTTGTGCTTACCGCTCGAATGTTCCAGTATCCCAATATCATTTTGCTCATGTTGATCGCGCTTATCTCAAGGTAAATTCAAATGATTGCACGAATTTATTCCTTATTACCATACAGTATACCTCTACACTAGCCAGCGCAAATTCTATACTGACCAATAATTATCGACAGCATAATATAGTGGGCTTGGTTGCGCATGAATGGATACTCTGTAAAAAGTGTATGTGCCATTTTCGCAGAAATGACGGTCTGACTGAAACCTCGTATAGCAAAGTTCTGAGTAAACGAACAAGAAGTTTCTTTTCACGTGTTAGTAACAATCAGAAAGCCTTAGGATTTCATCGTTATTCAGCAAAAAACATTCGCTTGGAATTAATAATTAACAACTAAGCTATTTTGAACCGCAGGTCGTCACTTTCCGTCTGCCACGTATTAACATAACAGTCTGCCTAATTGCTACGCTCGTAGTTCTACTTCATTATTAGTTAAGTAACCATGGCGAAAATGATACTTGGATATTGGGATTTTCGAGGGGTACGTATGATTTTAAGTGCTTGGTTCGACTAATAAGATTAAGTTGTAATCATAGCACTTACCAATATATATTTAACGTTCACTAGTATGGTGAAATGTGCCGCTATGTTCTTGAATACTGCGAGTGTCAGTACGAAGACAAACAATATGAAAGAACTAGCAGTAAGTACCCTTAAATCTCGATAAGATATACGTAATACGCAGTATTATTTTGTTTCAAAATACAGGGAGTGTAATACAGTATAATGGTCGCGAAACAACTTTCAATACTTAGCTGGGAGCCAGTCAAGTCGTATGGTATTATAGATCTAACTGTCAGACAGTGTGCTGTTTTCGTTCCGAAAGTCCGCGGAAACCGCCGAGAAAACTAGCCAAAAATGCGCAGAGATCGAAATGCAGTTGCACAAAAATACGCAGAATTCTTTCTACTGCGAAACCGTAAAGAATTCTCAAATTCCAAAAATATTTAACATACTCTTTCACCTAAGAAACACCGGTAACTTGACCGTAAGAGATCTCTCAAACTACCCGAGTTCCCGTAAATAAGTCTTCAAGAGTCCATGGATTTAGCCTAGACAACAAGACCATAGTCTCTACATACCTAGTCACACGTTATGAGGTTGCGGGGACAGAAACAAAACGACGACTTTAATTACGTTAGCGCAGAGCCATTCAGGGTTGGGGGTCCGATTGAGATCAACGGTAAAAGGTGGGTGAAAAGGACTATTGTACTTTGATAGTATGGCAGAATTTAAAAAATACAGTCGCCACCGATTAATACAACCAACCGCTTAATGCATCCAAATTGCTTGGAACGGAATTTTCCTATTCATTCCCCATTATAAAAACCCCGCTTTATACATCCAGCCACCGCTTAATACATCCACTTTCGATTCCCCATGAAGGCAAATTGTCTTTTACTGTGTACAAATAATGGNAGCTTTATTATGATGAGAACAAAGAACAAATATGACTGACAAGTCTATCAAGCAAACTTAAGATTACACCGGACATACTGCTTAATTCCGCAGGCAACGCACATGTGATATCAACAGAAATTCAATTAACAAGGCTATTGAGTATTATTACCCAAGACTATCCCAGAAAATTCCCTATTCCGCTGGACGGCAATTTCTTCCGTCACAATAGCCGATTATGAACAATCAAAGAGACTGGTCTTGAACATTTTTAGACTTGGGCTAAATTTGATAAGGATCGTACCGTAAGGATTGTACTGGCGTAGAATACCCCGTAACACAACTACACTGATATGTAGACATCAGTTATTACAACCACCGCTTATTACATCCCAAATCGCCTGGCCCGAGGTGGATGTATTAAGCGGTGTCGACTGTATATATATAATCTTTACTATTTACTTTATTAACAGGGAGTGATAAAAGCAAATGGAGGAGTGTTCAAAATGACCTGGGCTTGGATTTTCCAAACGTAAGATTATCATTGCAAATAAATGCTAAACTGTATTATTATTTTAACGAATCAATTCAAAATGAGGGATAAAGTAATATTAAGAATTACAAGGAATAATACTGGAGTTATCATACTCCATAGTGGACTGGTTCAGTGGAAAAATCACTAATTTTTATTTATCAAGCAAAGTGTCCCATTTTTTTACTCAGTGGTTCAAGCCCATCATTGCTCGTTGGGGTCAGTCAGACCCTGATCGTTTTTTTTAATCTTTACCAGCTGCCCTACCTGATTGACGGTCAGGTTAAAATAACCGAAAGCATGGCGGTGTTGAAATATATCGCGAGAAAACATGGATTAGTTCCAAACGCCGAAAAAGATATTATCAGAGCCGACATTTTAGAAGGTGCTGAATTTTCCAGCAAGTTTATTATTTTCGTTAGTAACAAATCATATAAAAAAATCTTTTGCAGGCGTGTTGTTGGAAATGCGAAAGAAAGTGTACAACGTTTTTTTCTCCGAGTAAGTGCTGTTTTAAGTTTGTTTTACATTGCACTAGGTATCTAGTAAATACTGCTTTCAGTGGTATGCGCTGTTATAAACGATGCAACATTTTGTTCCATGACTTGGCCTGGAAAATATAGCAATATTGCAGACCTGAAAACTATATGCGACACCGACTTTGAAAAAATAACCAATTTCATGGGAGGAAGAAGGTGGTTGGTGTCCGATGAGGTACAGTTACTAAAAAAAGGGAAATCAGGTTATAAGATTGCTTTGTATAAAATAAAAACCCATGTTTTGAGCAGCTTACCTACTTGGATTTTCTGTTCTACGCGATTATTGCAAAAATCAATTCACTATATCCATCAACAATCGCGAAGCATCCTCGATTTCAACAATACATTCGAGATTTCAAGGTACGGGGTGATATCAAGAAATACTTGGTTAATTTTTTCGAGAACTCTTTATTTTTTTCCGTAGAAAATCCCACAGATTTCTTGCTACCTAACTTCTGGTCGCTTTGAAGAATTTCCTGAACATGATCCCTACATCCGCAGAGAATACATAGAGCAGGCACAAAAATGAGCAATAAACTTCCGAGTGTCGTATATTGTTTGAAATAACATTTTAGTTACCTTATTTCAGGTGTAAGATATAAATTTAGCTCTAATTTTAGGTACTTATTCAGTACTTTTTCTTAGTACGATTTTGTCTAAGCGAAAACCATCACTACACTATTATGCTAAATAAATATCGAGTCGACCTACTTCACGGTCCATATTTTTGGGGGCAACGAACGCTGCTGCTTCTCTTCAAATCGGAAATATGTGAATGGATCCAGTTTTCAAATTTGGTAACGCGGGTATAAACTCCTGGAAATCCTATTTTGCCACAAGTTTCGGCCGGACCAAAGGATGTAATACCTGCCACATACCACTCGCAGGAGGAACATCTCTGACATACTAGTGGTCCACCACTGTCACCCTAACAGAATAATCAGGGAGATTAAATATAGTCGATTGGTTGAGAAATAACTAAAAAACTCATTTACTGAATGTTACCTGGCAGACATCATTACGTTTAGACAAACTTCCAGCACATAAAATTTTGTTTGAAAATTTCACGTAATTTCCAACGGCTGCATCCTTGCCATACGCCTTTCGGCAGACCCCTACGTCGAGATTTTGAAGATCAACTTCCATCAGAGGATCTGAGGGTTTCAGTACTGCCGGATTTGCTGAAACCAATACTGAACATTTTTCTAGCCATTTTTGCAAAAACATTAATATTTTAGGGCAATTGAATGAAAAACACATCGATTTTATCGTAGAAATCAGTAGCAGTTTCAAATCGATTAGTCACACAATTGCCTTTGGGAGAATCATGAAGTGACGGGAGGTTTCTTCCATCCCGTAGACTTGAAATTCATATACCTCAGCCCAAGAATTGAATATAATTAAATTATAACTAACTCAGTCCCCATCCTGTCGCAAAACAAGTCGTATCTGTCGGCGTTTCCTCTCCTTTTGGTAAACTGATTGGAGAACTAAACCGCGTCGATATAGTGGGCTTGGAAAGCTGAGACATATAAAACGATTAGGAAATACGTCGAACAAACGAGTAACCTAAATTATATTCAATACTCAATTTTTAACCTTCAATAAAGCTATGTCATTCTCTATTTTCTTGTCGTTATAGTTTTCATGTGTGATTGATTTTATCACTGTGTATAGGTTTGCGCTTGATTTAGTAGACAACGTTTCTATACCAACATGGACTTTGATCTGCTTAAGTGGAATTTTGGATGTTTCGCCTCTGCAAAGACAAGACATAATTATTTAGGTATGAAAGTAGGTAAATATCTTTCTTCTTGATCAACCTTATGCAATGTGCAGCAGTCAACACCCACTGCTGATGAATCAGCGTCCCTCCGCAGATTTCGACTCCTGACAGTACGAAGACCTGTATCAGAAATTGTAGTTATCTTTTTCTATGAACACTTTGAATGCATATCAAGGTCCCCAATGCGTCACATACCATCCAAGGCCACTCTGTGATTTTTGCTAATCTTCCTCCCAACACTCGCGATCTTATTTTCACTGATTTACAGCACTCGTGCTGAATTCCACGTCGAAATTCGTAACCATTCAAGCATTCTACAAAACAATATATATGCAGTACGAATCAATTTAACTGTAAAAAAAATACAATACGGCCTGAGCTCTGGTATATATTTAGCGGGAAACTAACGAATTAAAAACGAAACAAAAACTGCGAGCTCAATGGTTTTTGGAGATCTCAAAATCCCATTCCATTCGTAGATAGTTTAAAAATATGCAGTACAGCATAAATATGAAGTAACTCAAAACTATACTTGGTATAGCAGTAAAGCATTCTAGTTTTCTTACGACTTGGTCTTGGGCAAGGACTTCTATTGCATTCTTCAAATGTGCGTTCGCATCTAGGGTTACCGAGTGAAATGCAACTTGTTGATTTGAATTTATATCTCGTTCCGACACCGCATGACTTAGTACATGTACTCCAAGATGCTGCTCCCCCCACTGGAAATTTACAAAATGCAATATCACAATATGTAACCAGATCTTAAAGAATTATAGGAACCCACTTACCTGAAGGACATGTATTCAAATTACATTTTTCTTGTTTCGTTGAACTTCCTTTGCACCCGGCGCCTCTGCACTGTCGTCTTCTAATCAAGGTTCCTCCACCACAACTGTTAGAACAAACTGCAGAGGACCAAGGGCCCCACGTGGATGCTAAAATGAAATTAAATTTATACAAAGAATTGGTACTCAGCTTCCAGGGGAATCCCAAGCAGGAAGAAAAGTACTCTGTGCATTTTGTATTAATATGAAATTAAATATCAATAAACTGTACAGATTATGAAGGCGATCACGAATTGGGGTTGATATTTCCAAACTTCTAGATCAACTTGTTTCCTACCTGAAGAACATAATTGTATGTTACATCTCTCATTCTTGGTAGCGGATCCTTTGCATCCAAAACCTCTACACTGCCTACTTCGATTTCGCAATCCTCCTCCACAAGTTTTAGTACAGGCGCCAGGGGACGACCAGGGGCCCCAGGCAGACACAGTTTGGCATTTTCCAACTACACAATTAGCAACAAAGGCAAAATTCCCAGGGCAGTCTCTTCCGATGCAGATCCTGGTTCTTCTCTTCTTTCCTCGTCCACAAGTAACGCTACACGGTCCGTATAAACCCCAAGCAGCCCATTTTCCAGTTGAAGCTGTAATGATCTATCATTAATAACTAAAACAACACAGCTATTTAAGTATTCACAGACATACCGGAGCAGAGTTTGACTCTGCACTGTGCCTTTTTCGTATACGGGCCAACACATTTCTTCGCCTTACACGTCCTTCTTCTGACGGCTACTCCGGGGCCGCAAGTCTTGGAGCATTTACCCGATGGGCCCCAGGATCCCCAACTCGATTCTGAAACCGAATAAACAATTTTATTGAAGTTAAAATTTAAGTGAAATATAATATTTACCTTCCGTTCTACATATATCTATGTTGCAGCGTCGCGTCGTCGAACTTGGACCGCTACAGTTTCTACTTGATTTGCATGCCCGTCGTCTGGTTTGAGTTCCCCCTCCGCATTTCGCCGAACAAGGGCTGAATTGTGTCCAACGACCCCATTTTGCGGGTTCTGTATGAATACGTATTATGTCCCTGATATGTATTTTGTAGGTTATAGTATGATCAGTCCTTACTTATTGCAGGATTCCGGCAGCGATTTTGACAAGATGCAGACATTTGCGAGGATCCCGGACAACTATTCCCATTCAAACACTGTCGAAATCGGTTTTTAAATCCTTGGCCGCAGGCCGGCTGACAAGGGCCGTATTTAGTCCAAGGGGACCAGGCTGAAAAATTATATAAAACATATTCATGGCTATATTTTCAGTGGGCCTGGTTGAACTGTACCTGATATAGAACAAAGCCCGCAAGACGCCCTGCACTGTGCCCTTACCGCATCGTTTGTGCTGCATAGTTGCGGTGAATTTCGAATGACAGAAGCGCAAGTAGGTGCAACATCCCGACACACATCTGAACCGACGGTAAAAAATGAATGGACTATGACTAATGACTATGTTAATATGTCTTGTTCGGAGATGTCTCTATGCAGGACGAGCTCACATTTAATGTCTCAACATGTAACATATGGTATACTAATTCTGGTATAATCCAGAGTATGACTTTGACTATTAGCATAATATAATGAGCAGCCAATATACAGTCGTCTCTCGCTATATCACGGTTCACTTTTCGCGGATTCACTACATC
>QRAM01000211.1:128627-154287 GCA_013436055.1 Halocynthia roretzi | reverse complement strand
TTGAACAACACCATCAGAAAGTATTTTTATTCAAACCATTCAAATCCCTCGACCATGTTAAAATATTTATTATCCTATTTGAATTCAATATACATTATTAATATTACCTATCCTTGAAAAGAAACGTCTGATTCTTTTCATCTTTGCAGTGCTACGTTAGTGAGAAAGCTCTAATGCAATAACCTAATAACAATAAAAAAAAAAATTTCAAATATACAATACACCAAGAACTTGTTATTTATAAGTATTTGATAGATTTTCAGTTACCTACTGCTATATTTAGAACTAATTATCAGTTTGTTAGTACAACTGGTTTTGGTCTAGATAGCTGAAAAAAGATTATATAAACGATGAAGCAACTATAAGTAGATGTAAGTAAAGGTTCAAACTATCTTTACTGTCTAATATAATATTATATATAAGAACGAAATTAGTGAATAGTAAATCATGTTGTGCATTCATTATACAACAATAGCACACGAGAAAGTGGAAACAAATAATAAAAAAAAAACCGGCACTACTATTCACACTACTTTTTTTTATTTAACAAATTATGGCATTGCATCAAAATTACAACTGCACGTTCCATAATATTATTCAAGGTATTTCTTTCATAATCTGAGGACTTTAACTGACTTTAACTGACTTTAACTGACTTTAACAGGGCCTGTGGCCACGATGTTGCCGTTTTACTATAGTGAATGGATCTGGTATCTGGTATATTGTCAGACTTGGTCGTAATTTTTTCGTCGGAAAGCTTTTGTTCGCGTTACTTCGATTCATATTTACAGAACAAACTTTCCTGTCATTCGCAAACACTCCTTTCACTTTGTGAGTTTGTTCAGCAGGTGGATTCTATACAAATACGCTTTTACATGTTGTCATGTTTCTATCTAGATACAGGGACATAAAGTTAATGTTCTTACGGGAACGATAGTGCTGATATTATAGCATGTAGTCTATCTGATTATATTTTCCAACTGCAGATGAGTTATAATGTTTTCCCCCAAATAAAGTTGAGTATTTTCGAATTTTATTTCCCTCTTGGGGGAGGGGGTCTGATTTTCCTGTGATGTTGCTAGTATTTCTAAGGCTGAACGGATGCGTAATGTGTTTAATCTAACTAAGAAATTAATAATTCTTACTGTGATCGGAGTTGAAACATATCGTATGCAGAGAATGCAAGGCTAAGGGATGGTACTACAATGAAATCCTGCCAGAGTATGTTACCTTACTCATATGTGCGTGTTATAGATTAGGAACATAAGAAATCTGGATATTACAAACTGACTTTTGATTCCTTTTTTTAATGGAAAAACTATCAGACTTCTACAATAGCAAACCCTCATACGCACACATTCAATGCTTAGTATGCTGTGATTTCTATACTGTAGCTGCAAGTTACTATATAATGTGAACGTAGGCAGAAGCGCGGAATTTCCTATCTGCGCTGTTTTATTTTCTTCGATAGTGAAAATGCATAAACTTTGACTATAACGGGAGCTATATGAGAATGGAGAAAAAAAAAATGATTCGAATTGTGCTACAACTATATTGGAGGTTTTCATATCAACATCTTTCACGAATGAGTATAATATATTATATAAGAATGAATAGAATTTAACTGAATATAGAAAACTATGTATAACAACCTTGAACGACATAAACACTAATGTTTTAATCGTAGTAAAACGAACGAATTTCACAATAAAACAACATATGTTGGGAGGTAAAATCTTATTTCGTTGAATTTAGCTTTGTTGATAATGGCATGTTATGTAGCGACAAATCTCACTTATCACATATGTTACTGCTCCCCATAGTTTATTTATTCATTTCTTATTCTCCATCGTTTTATTTTTATATATATTAAATATTATTTTAGGCTCTTGGAACGGATTAATTCACTTTATATTATTTCTAACAGGTAAAACAGATTTGGACTTCGAAAAATTCAGAGTTCGGTCGATTAAGTACGAAGTTTGAGACACCACTGTATATTAAATATCTCTGTACTACAACTGTCTTTCTCTTTCCCTAAAAAATAAACTATTCTCTTGTACGGTTTGATTTTGGACAGATGAATTGATGATTTAACCAATCGCTTATCCGTATGCTACTGACCCCCGAGGTAAAAGGCTCATGCTGCTTGGTTACTACATCTTATAATCGGTCAATTGAAATCCTACCCAAGCATGCTTTGTTTATTTACTAAACTGTGATTCTATACGCCCGTTGCAAGAAAGTCTTCGCTTTAGGAAATTGACTCATACGTCATTCCACGTATTCCACGTTTGCACATAGCGAGTATACAGCAGTGCCTCATTATCCTTCAGCTGGACAATAGCGCATAAGAATTACTCAATTATATAACTTCCTGGACCAGGTATATTTTATCACAGAGCGATTCATCATTAGCGGTGAATCATATTGTTCTTGTTATTCATTGCTACTTTACCATACGCTGCTGTATGCCAGAGTAAGTCCCTCAGTTACATGTGCATGTTATAGATTAGGAACATGATAAATCTGGATATTACAAACTGACTCAAACATTATTTCCATGTATAACAACATGTGAATGAATAGTTCATTTTCTGCCTATTTAAACAGATGGGCTGGCTATCCTATTCCAGCGTTAGGGTATATAGAGTACATTCCTGTTATTTCTATACGTGCAACCCTAGTATCACTTTCTATACTTCCTATACTATTGCTAACAGTTCCCTCATACTTGCAGTATCCGTAGGTACAGTATCCGTATCTGCTTATGTTTTTTCTATTTTGAATTCCCTGATCTAGCGAATACGGTGTGCCTATTGTGAATAGTATATTACTGAAAAAGTTTCTTATGGCTAAAATATTCTCTTTTGATCCTTAAATAATTCAATAATTTTCAAGCACTATGTAATAGTGGAAGTATATTCCTTTAATCAACCACGCACAAATCAAACATGGCCACGACAGCAACTGAATTTCAACTATTTGATAGAAGAAAGCATGCAATTATCGATGTGTACAAAGATAGTAAAATAATATACAAAACATGATTTGGATTGAACAGAGAATATTACGCTTTAAATAAGAAGACGACAGCAGATCCTCGTTCGCACATGAGCGCATCTTCTTCATATGATCAGATTGCAGCAGAAAGACGGAAAATGATTACTTCAGTGTCCTGTGGCTTGAATGAATTTCTCCTCTTCCAATTTTCGCAGAATTTTTATGGAAATCTCGTTTAATTTCTTCTTCTTTTCGTCTTTGTCATGCGAGTATCCCATCAAGATTTCAAGAATATTGCTACAACAGAAGGAATGATCGGAAATGAAGAAGCGAAGTCATTATCTGTCCAATCTAACTCAATTTCACTTCACTAACTGTAGCTCTCATCCCACTAAGCTTGTCAAGCTTATAAAGCAATTTGCTGACTAAACGATGAATATTCTCTAGTGCAGCTCATGACTGCATTAGCATAGTTGGTTCGTGGTTTCACGTAGTGTGTTTGTCGGATAATTCCGTGTTTTTTAGAATATCACAATCTATCACAGTAATGATAATTGTAAATCTAAATTCCTTGCGATTGAAATTAGAAATGCAAGGCTTGGTAAATCCCTAGTTAAATTAAGACTATTTTTTTTGGAAAAAAAATCACAGCAACAGGACAGCAACATCTATCTCAACACTGCTGCAATCAATTTTTTTCTTTTTAGCTTCAAATCCTCTACTGCAACATTATTTTACACAACTTCTACTTTGCAATTCATTCGATGCATGGGTAATCACCTAATTTACTTTACAAATGATAAAATGTCGACCAACCTTTTCACAATATCCTCAGCTGACAGTTTGCATGCACAGATCACATTGTGAATGACAACAAGTCCTCTCACTGCTGTTTCTATGTTTTCATCGAGACTGACAATGGAGAGATTTTCAAGCCATGACTTTGTCTGAAAAAGAATTCACAATCAAAATGTGCACCGCAATAAACTCAATACTATCAAGTTTAATCATGAACCAATATTTTTTATCTTACAAACCAATAATTACTATTAAATTATAAATTGATTACAATTAAGTATTATTAAAGTTTTCCATATGAGAATTGCCTCAGACGTGATTCTACGTATTATAGTGTATTCATTGTATTTAGATACGAAGCAGACTATTCTGTTTCCAACTTCATCTATTATGAACGTATGCAGAAGCATAGTTATTTCCACGTTGTGTTGTGTTCAAATTCTCTGATTTTGAATGCATAGACTTTGAATATAGCAGGCTATATCAGAAAGGAACCGACTTTGATTGTGCTATTCCCTTACAATCAATCAATCACTTAATTATCACAGGAAACTCCTCTGCCCAATTTTGCATTGGGGTCCAATTGCATACCAGAATATTGATACTCAGGATTGTCCCCTAGCAAGAGGGAATGAAATACTACTCAAAGGTACTCTAATGCCCCCTAGTGACACAAACAGGAATCTGGATGAATGACATAGTTGATGTTAGTTCAAATTTTGCTTGTAATGCCTGTTTCCTGTTACGGCAGTTTGCTGCACTCTTGCGGTTAGTAACACAGTACCGCCATTTTTAAATGCTGTAAATTAACAGCTTCTCCACAAGTAACTTGTTCCAGGCTGTAGTGAGTGTACAGGGTTCTCCTGATCGCAACACTGAATGGTAATGGTAATCACTCGGAACTACTTAACTTGTAGAAATTGATTGATCGGTATAAATTAATGAACTTACTTTATTTCTGACAAGTGTGCAAATCTTTTCATTATTTGAAGTGAGAATCGCGAGTGCACCAGCAGATGCCAATCTTGTATCAGGGTCGTCTTCGGCACAAAGAAGTATCAGAACTTTGAGACGATCTGTATTATCCTCAGCAATGTTATCTTGAAACTAAAATAAAAGAGATATAATTTTACACAAGCTGGTGAATGTTCCATCTATGTTCTTTGTTTTCTAAGCATGTGAGCATTTTGCATCAAGCAGACAAATGAATTGGGAATTGACATAAAGTCATAATTTCCCAAATCAGACCAACTACAGATCTACCTCCTTATTGATAGTTGAAAATCTAACTCAGTCATTCTCAGGGCTGGTTTCTTTAGGGGAAAAATACAAGCAATAGAAAAACGAATTGTAGTCAGGTCAAGAGTCTCTACTATAATCGAGGTTCCCTTTAGACTGTAGGTTTTGCTACCAGTGAACGAAGAATTGATGAGTTAATTAATGTGAGCACAAAAGGGTAGTTAGCTAGTTGTATAACTTACCTCAGAGCACATGCACATATTGCAAGCAAGCTGTGTAGCAGATCTTCGGATCATTGTGTGTTCTTCCAACATGTAAGATTCCATATCGTACAGTAACTTCGATCGAATAATACGTAGCCTGAACACAAAATAATCACTAAATCACAGTTGAACACATGGCATGGTTATATTACAGTACATGTTAGATTAATTGATTTCCAGATGTACGTTGTACAGATAATGGATTGCCTAATGTGCCTAATTGCCAAATTTCTCTCTACCTGTGAGTATTGTCAACAGCTGCCAGATTAGTCAGAGCCATCAATGCTTCAAAGTTTTGAAGACCACTGCATTCAGGATGCATCAGCTCCTTCAAAGCCTTGACACATTCCAAAGATCTTTGACCTGGAAACGCAATCACTGGATTCTGTGTAATGATCATTCTTGCTATCGATTGTGCCGCAAGCCTCTTTCCTTTTGTGGTTCCATCTTTACTTAAAGGAATCAGAGCTTTGCCTGCTCCCGCTGCGACAGCAGCTCCGCGATGAGATTCATCCTCAACGCTCGCTAAGAAGACTCTATCAAGAAGAATAAATAGATCAAGATACTTCTTGTTATGGCATGATAATAATTACAATAATTCTCCTGGTTTCCGTAAGTTATGTATTGTGAACATCATTTGTTAAGGTTTCAGCGTTGCAATTCAGGGAATACAAATCTTCAGAGAATCTTATATTGTTTCTGGACAATGAAATGTCTTCATCAACCTAATAATAGTAATATTATTGAAGGACAGATTTTCCACATCACAGAGGGAATTTCTGTCCGTTTTTTTCCAAGCCATGGTTAAACAATGAAAATCTTGAACCCCGATTCAATGCGATGTCCCTAATGGACTTCGGCGATTTCGTCATACCAGAGATACATATTGCAATTAGAAAACATTAATATACACCTCGCGAGAAGTTCCTTGGTTGTATCCGTCAATATAGCAGCATCAGTGTTAGCGAGACAAACGAGAGCCGGAACCATTCCTGATTCTACCAACTTCTTGATTCTTATTTTTATGAATTCGGATTTGTCCTGTAAAAGCAGAAATGAAATTAGTTCATTCATTGAATTTCCACTCGAAGAATGGAAAAAACCAGAAAAAAAATTTCTTTGAGAAATATTTATGTAGGAAATCTCATTTGAGAAATTATCATTTGAGAAATAGTAGAAAATTAATTTCTGTAGGATATTGTCATAGCAGGAACCAGTAGGAATATGTTTCAAACTCGCCTTTAGTTATATTACGGATGGTTGGACTTGCCAAGCATAAGCACTGTTACCATTGTCAAGTTTTACCTTTTCATGTTCCTCTGGTATATGATGTTTCGCATACTTGGCAAGTTCAAGCATTTCTGGTGTAATCTCCTCTGTTTGATCGAATGTATTTGTCATATTGACAAGGCAACTGACAACACCATATGTCACTGTTTTGTCTTTAGTGCGAGCCAGCTCAAACAGAGCCTGGAAAAAACAATATCAAATATTAGTGTGGCTGAATATGACAATGACTGTGGGTACTTTACCAGGTACATATTTCATATTATCCCAAATTTAAATACTGCTATTTATGATTTATCAAAGGTGTTTTTAGACACACTACAAGAATTCAGTATCAAAAGTCCAGGGTCAAGTAATGAGGTCAAGATTCAAGGGTAATAAGGAAGCAAATCTCTTACCTGCAGAGCTGGTTTGTCGTCACATAAATCTTCCTTAACATCACCATCTAAAGTCAAGTATGACAGGCCCTCTGCTGCCCACTTGCGGGTATCAAAATTCTTTTCTGGATTGGTGAGAAACCTAAAGAATGGATGAAGTATTTTGTGAATATTAGGACTTGAATAGTTGAGAACAAAAGGCAATGGGAAGAAATATACAGGCACTCCTTATTAAAATATATTCGTTATAGCATCATTGAGAAAAAGATATATCGGGGAAACTTAACATTCAAAATTATTCACATACTTTTTACATTGCTTTGACAACTTGACAATAGATCCATCAGCAAAGGCTCTGAGACTGACATCAGAACCGTGTGAAGCTCCCAATTTGCAGAGACCAACGAGTGCACGAACTTTTACGGCATCTGAAGACGATTCCTGAGTTTGAAAATAAAGTGATTTAGAAATTTCAAATCTATTAAATTTGTTTATTCTTCTTTATTTCCTAATAGATGTCTCTGCTATAGGAATTACTAAATACTCCATATTTTTTAAGGAATTTTTTTAATTTAGCTACTAAATATATGAGAAATAATTCTTTGAATACATCTTGATCATATGAATATAATCAGGTTATTTGAACTATTCAGAGACATGTTAAATTTGTCAGAATGCCATGTTCTTATCTATTTGATATTGTATTCATTCTTCAATAGATGTCTCAACAATGAACTCAACTTGGGCAGTTACCTTGTATAACTGTTTGAGAAGTGAAACTCCATTTTCAATGACGAATGTTGCTCTGTTTTTCTTTGATGAAGAAGTGATGATAGCTTCCACTGCAGCTACCTGAAAAATAAATATAACACATCTTGATTGGAGTTCTGTGGAATTTCAGCGCAACTGTATATTTAATTTGTACTGTGCAGTAATTAGACCGATGTGGTTAAGGACATATATACTAATAAACTTATTTTTCAATAGTAGGATACTATTTCGAAATCCTTCTTGCTTCAGGTATGGTGGTCAGTAATCTATTCATAATTACTTGCAATATATATTGTTTATAATCAAATTCCTTGGTTAACGATAATTTTATGCAGTCTCTATATATCTGTACACAAAATTTTCATCCCCAGATTGCTGTCAAGTTGCACAATATTTTTCATTTGTATTTTGCATTGATTAGACTCTTGGCTATTCGAGAGAGTATAAAAAAAGCTCTTTTCAGGAATAATTTGATGGCACTGCTGATAGATAAGGTGGAGTACAGCTATTTGAAAACTTCCAAAATCAAAGATTTACCTGTGCCGCCTCTTCCTCTGCACCAGCCATGGCCACCATGGTTTCCATGACACCTTTGATGCCGAGGACTTTGTAACCGCAGTCGTACGGACCTTGCAGAAGACAGGTTATGACTGACATTGCTCGCATGCTGGCAGTAATATTGCCTTCGCCAAACAGCTCACTGATTGAAGAAATGAAATTGGAAGCATTAAACATTTTTAAACACTTGGCAATCAGGAATTTGTCTCAATGCTAAGTTTTATGCCAGCTAGGGATAACAGCATCTACTCGACTCAGTTCCTACATGACATATTACAACAAAACTTCCATTTTAGGGTTGAAATTGTGCTCGCTACAGTCAACATATATTTTTAAATGTTACCTGATATAGTCTTTCACTTTGTCGTCCCAATTGTCACGCGCTCTGTCACCACCAAGGTCGTCGTACATCTTCGAAAGAGCAACAGCACAGTTCAGTCTTGTGTTGCTCGTCAAACGATACGGCGACAATTTCAGGTTGTAACCATAGCTGGAAACGTTCAATATGCTCACAATACCTAGAAGATTTTTACAGATTTAATATAAAGTCAGTAGTAACGTTAGTCGTAAGGGACACAACATTATATTAAATAACATCTTTAACCAGATATCTATATAATAAGAGATAATATTTGCTTCTTTGTTTGGATGGTTTTCTGTCATAAAACAATGTCGCAATTTTATAACCGATATTCACCCAATTTTACACTGAGGTTCCTCCCAGGATGTGGGATCCTATAAAAGGGGGGGGGCGTACTCAAGACCCCTAGTTGCCAGAATAAATACCTATGGTTCCTCCACGCTTATCTATCCATTTCATTAGCCAATTGAATTAGACTTGCATATATATATATATACGATTATCGAGAACATCACATATAGGATTCAGATGTTTAACCAAGAGCAATAAAATCCTTTCTCATGTATAGAAAGAATAATTTAACTGGCAACAATTATACCTCCCATCTCCAGGAACTTGAGTGTTCTTGCATCGGATCCAAACCTTAGTTCTCGCCTAGGAACGTTCTTTGCGATGAGCGATATGGCATTGTCCCGTCCTTCGGCAGACACTTCAATGTTAGTCAACATTTTCTGGAGAGACATCAAGACTCCAAGAAGATCTTTGGCAAAATCTGGGAATCAAAAAAAATAGTAACGTGTTCCTGCAGCCAATACGCCAATAAGTGCTTTTTCTGATTGATAGAACACATTTAACAATACTAATCCAGTCAAAATTCTTGTGGCATTGGTACTGTCACCGACAGGATAGTATCACATCATTGAATATCACCATGAATCGTTGCAGTGACCCAGGCTTACCATATCTACAGCTGGGTCGACTGTATTCTAGGTGACCTTCAATATGTCTTGCTCAAGGACATGAAGGCTTGAACCCACATTCTCTTGGTTGATGTTAAAATAAGTAAAACGCTAAAATTGTAATTTAACTTTATTAAATATCTTCACTGACCGGCTCTCACTGCATTCTCTTTTCCTCTCAATTCCATTTTATCTTCTCCTTGCAAAGCCTCAATAACAGATTGAATGAGATGAAAGGAGGAAGTTGACAGTTCATCATTACCTTTCAGTGATCCCATGCAATCGCACATTCTATCAATCCCAACTTCTCGCAGGATCACGAGTGACTAGGAAAACAAATGTATTAATTTAGGATCAAATTTGGCAGTGTCATTCATCTGTAGGCGTTTCAAAAGTAGACTAATACTCTGCTTTATACTCATGAAACATTCCTGAAAACTAGTGCTAAGCAAATCAATGCTAAATGGGGCCATTACAACATTAGAGTATATGAGATAAATTCTTCAAGCCTTTGTTCCTTGGTGATATAAGCATATACTTTCTTCCCGACATGATGTATTAATGAACTAAAAAAAATGTTAATCGAGCACATGCACTGCACAAAAATTACCGAGGATAACTAACTGAACATATGAAATGAGTCATTAGAATTCTCGGATTGGTTCTCTTGTTGATATTCTCAAGGCTTTCAGAGTTGGGGGGGGATCACATGTACTTCACTGTATAAACATGTATTTTAATTTCTTACCCTGGCTTGATGTCCGTTACATATCCCTGACATTGTCCTTATTGCAGCTAGCTTCACATCCATGCTGACAGAATCAGCCAGCTCAGCTAGAGCTGCCGGTCCTCCTTCTCTGAATATTCTCTCGGCACCGGCTTCATCTCTCGACAAGAAAACAAGATTCTCGGCGGCCTTTTTCTTCTTCTCTTCGTCTTCGAGAGACGAGTCGAACAAAATTTTGAACATCTGAATTACTCTGTGCTCCGTGGAACGATCCTCAAACATCTAGGGTAAAATATTTATTATTTTATTAAAGAAGTTACAAGCATTGAGTAAAATTAAACATATTGTTGGTTTATACTGTAGCTATACATATGTGGTTGCAGCACAGAGTATTTGCCTCAAACAATATAGAATTAGGATGTTTCTCATACCTTCACTTCAAGCACTGTTCTCAAGTGTGTTACAATTTCGAGAAACATTTTGTTCTTCGGTTCCATTTGCACAAGTCGTCTTGCATCAACATACGCAGCATTCAGTTGATTGAGGTTTTCAAGAGCTTGAATTCGTCGATAAAGAGCTTTAGTGTCCGATGGAGAGATGTTGAGTGCTAAAATAAACAACAGAGGTTTTTGATGTTCAGATCTATAAATCAGATGAAATAGGAGTACTACAACAAAATGTGGTGAGAGTGGGAAACTCAAATAAATATAGGAAAGTGGAGAACATATTTAGGAGAGCGATAGTTTCAGATATGTCAGTGACTTAAACCAAATGAATAACCAGTCTGAAATTATTCAATATCAATGTCATACCTTGATACCTTATCCCTAATAAATACAAATTATTGAGCTACTCACCATTGGTTGAATCTTCCAAAGCTTCTTGGTAATTTGACTAAAAAGAGAAATAATGTTAAAAATACATCATGGAATATTACCAGACACCAGAATACACACCCCCAATCCTAACTTCCGATTCCTAAGTATCCCTAGTTTATACATACGAGTTGCAATGAACTCATAAATCAGAGCCTTAAATACCTGACCCCAATGTACAGTGCAGTAGGGTAGGTTACACACCCCCAATATACAAGTTCGTTTGAGTTTGGGTTTAGTTATAATATATCACAATCACAAAAATCACCGATATGAGTGACGTCATAACAAGAAAAGTAAAAACACGTATTTTCTATTCTGCATGTGCAAGTCGGGAACACATGGCAATTACCATACCCATTTCTTAACAAATTTTTACCCATTTCAAGATCTTACCAATTTCAAGTAACAAGCAGATCTGTTTTTGTATAAAGTTGCCTTCTCTGGTTTTTTGTCGGATCGTGATAACGCAATCGAATACATTTTCACTGCTTCGAGATATTCTCCATCTTTGAAATGTTGATTGCCGACTTCTTTCAGTTCTTCTGGCGTTCTGCTATCACAGTTTGCTGACATATTTTCTATTTTATCGCAAGATATTCTGATAAATAACGAAAGGATTTCTTATTTCAAAGTGAAATATTCTCACTTTCCGTGATCTTGCTCGCGAAAAATCGAAAACTCCCACTCTGAGGTGAAAGGTCAATTAACAGCTGTCGGATACGCATGAATAATTCTAGATAACATGACTACCGTAATAAATAATTTTCATCTGATTAAAGCACCAGTACAGTTATAAAGATAAAACTCATGAAATTCCATAAATATGATGGCCACTCTATCAGGTCGCCGCGTGAATGTTAATTCCTGAATGCTAAGATTTACACCCAAAAATAAACATTCCCTTCTTGTTTTTCAAAATTTTGACTTTGCATTGCCCTCTTCTAATTTGGAAATGGCAACCCTACTTCGAACTCTGACGTAAAAGCTAAACTCATTCAACTATATCTCACTATTCACTTTAAGAAATAGTTAGAAGATCTTCCCTGGTCTGTAAAATTGTATAGACCTCTTACTATCTTATGGTTCACGATTGTGATTAAAAGTCATTCCCATCTCCTCTTTATATACATCCCATCTTTCAAATCTAGATTGTTCTTCCACATTAGACGTGCTAAGGTTTGCACTTGCCGACTACTGATGTTAGTGCAATATCTCGGTTATTCCCACTTAGATAACAGCGAGACATTGCATTGAGATAACACAGAGCGTCCGATATTCAACCGTAGCAGCTGCTGCGTATCTGATAGCAGCTGAGAAGAAACGTCTAGAACGAAGATGTTTATGTGTGTTTCATGTCCCTTTGCACAATTTACGGGTTCTGCTACACACGTTTTTAATTTACGGAAGGAGAGGGCGGCCCCTAGCGTTATATATAAAGGTTTGGTACTTAAGGACCTTCAACCTGCTAGGTAATTCTTACCTTGCTCAGTAAGTCCGTTAGTCCACAACATGCATTAGTGCCAACAAGTAGGCTACAGCGGCCAGGCCACGGCTCGACGATTATAATAAGGCGTCGGTGGTGACCTTTTGATAAATAGCAGGGAATCCTCGGGGATGGAGTTCCCCATGACAATTATTTTTCAGCTCAGCAGCCCATTATTTACCCTGTGGTCCTAGCCCACTGAGCCCTATCTACACCTAACTCTACCGTGAGCTGCCTTATAAGTGATAATGTAACAGTAACAAGTAGGGACTGTGCATTTTCGTTAATGGTTTATCTGACAATATTTCTACAGTTGCAAAAGCCAAGAACAACCAAGCACAATACAACTTACTGGAGTAAAAAGTAATGAAAAGGAAAATGATGACAAGAAAGAGCACCTTATACAACATGAAATATTAAAAAAATAACAAATGTTAGACTAGTTGCTAAATATAATGAAAAAATATTTCCACTGCCAGTCAGTCAGTGTTCCATTCAGTTATAGAATGAAAAAATTCATAGCACTTTGTAGACTAGGAGCACCATCATATTACCTAAGTTTGGCATACATAATCATATCGCGTAGCTCCCAGGAAAGGTCACATGATTTTTCCAGCTTTCTAACATAGATTTAGTGGAACTTTTTCTACGAATTCAAAGATGAATGTTTACTCTATGCATTGCTAATTAAACCATCAATACAAAAATATCTGAAGATATTTGATGACCAGGTCCTTGTAATGGAATCTGACCTTAAGTGAGAAGGAAATGTAGTTAGGGTGTTCAATATGAGGCATGGTTGTGTGTACCGTTTCTGTTAAGGAGAGACACTTACTGTATACAAGAAAAAAAGGGATTCTAACACCAGGGATTATTCGGAGCGCTCTCAATGCCGAAAAAAAATTTTCACGATCAACTAATTAGTGCATTGTTTGGTAACAAGTGCATGGACATTTTAGTGCAAAAACTGACAAAATAGAAAATTCATGCTGCTTAATATTTTCATAGCGAGAATAAACTAGCATTTTTATTCACTAATCTTTTTTTTAACAAAGGACAGAACTATGGTATTGTATGTGGAGTTGGTCCATTACCCAAAACCTGCCTCTCCCAGGTTCCCCTTCGTTTAAATGGGGGTGAAGAGACATTGACAATTTCATGACGGTAACTAGGTGAGACAAGGGAAAAGAATAAACCGCAAATAGCATAACATTTTGTCCATGGTAGTACATTGTAAGTAATGCTTGAAATCCTGCCTAGTTTTTGTTGGCAACCTTCACCAGTCCTTATATCCCACTCACCTAACTTGGACAATAAAAAAAGTTGTAAATTACACTTAGTATAGAATACAATAAAACATAACAATTAAATGCCACCCCTTTATTTTCACTATGTTAGTATATGGACCTCAACGATTATAACTGGGTGACAACGTATATTAAAATAATAGAGGGGCAACTGGGGCTTCAGGATCCACTGTGGTCTCAAGACCCCACTGCCGTCCCTAGCGTAGAACGCATGTAACAGAAATAACCTTGTTAGGGATAGTATTACCTAGTCAGGAACAATAATACACACAAAAAAAAGCAATAAAAAAATTCAGTGGTCAAGCGGCTAAGGACCAAAGTGCTTTCGGTGATCGTATTTGGCCTGTAATCACGAAAATAAAAAGGGACCTGAATTGTACTTAGCTTAACTGATAGATCTGATGTGTTAAAAAACTATCATAGCTTGTTCATTAAAAAGCACTGAAAGCCCTAAAACAGTGGTTCCTAACGTCGGGGCAATTTGAAATAAAGGATGGTGATGGAAAGGATATAATTTTTTTTTATTATATCAATTAAATGATGTTTCTGAACATTTATTTAACTGCAGTTTTATTCTTTGTTGGTGAACACATGTGGTTGTATGATTCGGTTATTTTCCTAAGAAATAACATACTAAGTAGGGGCCATTTGGTGGCGTGACGATGAGCCAGGGTTGAGCAAAAAGGGAATTGGGTTGGGTTGGGAATCACTGCTCTATAACTTTGCTTACAGTATAACTATTACACTCAGCCATAATCCGTAGTAGATTGAAAAAACATGAGCGTTTAAAAATTTAAATTAACTGAAAGCATAATGATTTTCTATAGCACGTTGATGTATGATGGGTTGAATGGGTGAACTGAAGATTTGGGGTTCGTTTAGAGGTTGGTTGAAAGAGCTCACGTCAAATCCCCCAACGGCCCCAAGCTCGCTGGGGCTGGGCACGGGGTCTGAAAGACCGGGGTCGACGCTCAGCGAAGATATTTCCGTTATTTGTGTATTGACCATGATCTCTGACTGGTCGTCGTGGGCAGCGGATTCTTCCTGCTGCGGTGATGGGTCTCTTGTGGTGGTGGTTGTGGTGTCGGTAGACACTGGCCTTTTGGTAAAATCTAAAGAATTTTTGTACATGTTAAAACCACAGGAAGAATGGAATGCATCATATTAATACTGATGTAGATAAGAGGTTCTGAAATGTTTTCCATTAACTATAATCTTATTACCTTCTGAGCGAAACAATCTTGGAAAGGGGGAAATGACATTTGGTGAAAAGAGAGAAAGAGGCAGATAAGGTTTAGAACTACTGAGTTAGGACATTCACCAGGGATAACTGACAATTATTGAAGTAAGAAATAAAGATGAAATTTGAGTGGCTACAAATGAAAAATAAATTACAAGTGTTTAATGCAGTAAAATAATAACAAACCGAAGCAATTAGGTGAAAATTTTCCTCTCCATATACCAATTCAAAGTTGACATGTATTATATGACAATATCTTTGTTATAAGAAAGTGTATGCGATCGATCTACGAACCATTCACCATCAATGCTTTCAGTCATTCCCGCTCTATGAGACATCACTTACCAGTTGTGCATTTTTCATTGATGATGTAGTTTGTCAGGCATACGTCTGTCGATCCACCAGATTCGAGAGGAATCGGATGAGTGCGAAAATGTTCAAGCATATCGAAGATTGTGTTGAAATGTAAATGTTGAACGTGGCATTGGCTATCGTCACCGATAGAAAGACGCAAATGCTGAAAATATAATCGTGTATATAGTATTGTCTCGGGAAGGGAATTTGTTTTCAATTACTTCATTGAGATCATATTCCAGTATTTGAATTATCAACATTTTGATGCCATTGCAGTCAAGCAGATGAAAGACATTTTAAAAGAGACAACATTTAGTTCAATTGAGATAGAGACACACTTAAACATACTATATTGATGATTGATATTGCTTTACCTCTAAATGGATATACTATATCGGTAATGTAATTGTAATACACATTAATACCTATCAGTAAGTCAGTTCCAGCTCCATGCTACTTTCATAGAGTGAATTTCGTCCAGGCAACTTAATTTTCTCCGACCTTACATCATAATTTATTAATTATTCTTTACGAATTAAGAGCAAGATATTTGAAAATATTTTCAAAATTCTTTAATAATTTAACGAGAGTGTTGTTTGAGCTTATTGTTACGTGCTTGTCGGTGATTGTACGGCTTATGGCACAAAATTGGCTTATATAGTGGATTTTGAAATCAATCAATGACCTATTGTCGTACTGCTGTCTCTGGAAATCAATTACGAGAGATTGTTTGTAGATTATTGTAAATAAGAATAAAATTTAATATTCTCACCTTTGCCCGACCTTGAAAATTAAACGAAAGGACATATCCTCCTTTCCTCGTTTCGGATTGCCGAACTAAAAACACTCCGTGATGTCGACAGCCTCCCTGAAGAACGAGATCTGCAGCGTGAAGACGAGTAAGCAATCCGTGAAACCAGGGAAATTTGTTAAGATCGGGAAGTTTTTTCGGTTCGTTCTGGTTGTTTTCTAAACCATTCTCTCCTTCTTCTTCACCTCTTTGTTCCATTTCCTCTTCCTCAGCATCTCCATCTTCATTCTGGTCGGAAAATCGACCTTGTTTGAACCCTGCAGCCGACATTGTCGTCTCCCAGTCCCCCACTAAATAAGATACCATTACTGAATAAGCCATCGAATAATTTGAATTTTTTCATACACTATCTGGAGAACGGTTCAACGGTGTAAGCAAAATAGAATCCCAAGCAATGCATGTTGCTATTAAATGACAGTAAATTTGAAGCCTAATGATGATCAGATGATCCCCTGATCATGAGTGGCAAATTCGTGTTGGGTAGCAATTAATGTTGTGATACTGTGGAGAGCAAATTGTAATTTCTAATTTGCTTTCCTACCTCTACTTTTTTCAGTTTGTCCCTGGAGATATACTTCAAAACATTCTATTCACTTACATGATGCTGCAAATGCGCTGTCATCTATTTCTCCTGACTCATCTCCCGTCAGTGCTGATTCGGCAGAAGGCGGAGTCATAGAATTGTGTCCGGAATTCTAAAAACAATCGAAGAAATTTGTAATTTCATGTCCAAATATATTTATTTTCCTTATCATCAAATGAATGAAAAACTTTGCGACAATTTTACCTTTCTGGAACCATTCAACTGACATTCAGCAGAACCTTCATTACTGGCGGCTTCCTTCAAATTCTGTGCAAGGTAAGGATGTCGATGGCATTCATACACCTGCAGTCTAAAGAAGTTAAGACTTTAACTAGACTTTATAATCTTCAACACGTAACAGCAGATCGGGTGTCACTAGGGTCGAAAACCAGCGAAAAATTGCGAGTAATTATCGATTAGCGTTACCGACTGACTCTCACAATTACCATTTTTGCTTGCTTCTTCTGCCACAGCAGCATTTTCACCGGTTTGCCGCACGTGGCACAAAAAATGTGGTAATAATAAGTTGTGCATTGCAAAACAAACACTCAGTTGGATCAGTTATTTTATATTCATTCATTTTCATGATCTGTGACCTCTAGCCACTATTCTCCAGGCAGTTATTAACCCAAACAATTAATGTACTATATTATACTGAACAGTTTGTATTTACAGTGATTCAAGAAGCTGTTTTAATAAGAAATCTATTAGACCTGCTGTGGATTAAGGGATATGATTTGAGCGGGCGAAGTTCAAAAACAACTTACTTTACACCAAACTTCGCACTAAGATCCTCAATCTCTGCGAGCCACTGAGCAAGTTCACTCTTGCGTGTAGTTTTGATCACGTATTCTTCAGACACCGACTGAAATTTCAGAAAACATTCGTCAATATTTGATAAGTGAGAAAACACTTATGTGCGGGTATATGATGGATTTGGAATAGACATTAACTGTAAGTCCATCGAGAAGCTGAGAAACAATTCATCAATATTATCTCTAACAATATGATAATATAATCCATGAATACACAGATAATGAAAGGTACTTTCCAGTACGGTATGTCAAAGATACTTAAAAGTTGAAAGATTTTGTGAAGGCCATAAGAGTAGAACAATTGCACCTCGTACCCAGTGTGGTACAAGTACTTCACTCTACTTAAAGACCACCTCACTTTCCACTTTGATGATTCCTTTTTTAAAGTTTCATAACTTTGACAAAATTCCAACAAAAAGTTGGCATTTTTACTTTACTTTATGACATCAAAGTTCATTACATTCGATATCAAGGTTCCCATGTAGTCGTACTCCATTGAAATGTGTTATGTAATTTCTGTCAAATCATTGCCTTTGGGCATGGAATACCGCTATTATGATGAAGACCAATGATTAAAATACTTACAATTGATAGCGGTTTAATTAAATTTGATTTAATTGAGAATCTTTAGCTACAACTGTGCAATTATCAACCTGGTCTGTATTTATCGATTATATAACAATAACATCAGGTAGTTTTACTACGAGTTTAATCCGTCACTACGAATCAAATGACAGGGAATAACTTACGATGCGCGAATTAAGCTAGACAACCTAAGTGCTGCGCAAGTGAATTTCATTAATTCTCTGAACAATTAATCAGATGATTAAATATTAGACATTGACATGACACGAAATATAAGAAAACAGTTTAAAGCTGTCAAAAGGAACACAAGTAGGCTTTATACTGTACATCTCCGTAATCAGAATAGCTATAAATAAGAAAGATGAGACGGAAAGTAGATGTAATCTCTTCATTTAAAACTCCATATTTTCTTTCTTTCACAAAAGTCATTGTAAATATGCAGTCTAAATTATTTAGTGGCCTTTTACCACTAACCAGTAAGTTCAAAATTATTTCATTGAATAAAATGACAGATATGGAATCATGTTGAATGACACATATATATCGTATATGCCAGTATATAAATCGACCTCTATAATTCCGGGGTGTATTTTAGGTTTTTAGCCTATTTTTTCGCAAGATAAGTCGATGCCTACAGCGTCACTTCCATTCAACTGTCAATAATTTGTATGACTTAACCAGCAGCTTAACATGTAAGTAGTAAATAAAACTTCTTCCAATACAATACGACAATATCTTTCATACAAGTTGTGGTACAAGACTAACATGATAGAATTAGAATTTCAAAAGTTTACATTAGCTAAGTGCAAATTTGGCATCTCGACCGCTCAACCGACAATATGAAATTTTAGATTCGCAGTGACCTGTGTTTTCGCTGCTCATATTTTATCGCTCTTAAAATTACTACTAAAGATTAACATCTTATAATGAAATTCATCACCTTAACCACGAAAGCATAATCGGTATCCGGCATCTCCAGCGCAGTCGTTGGACGGATTTCAAGAATGTCAAATCCTCGGATCGACACCTTCGGCTTTTCGCTCTGCAAAAAAAAACTAGAGTTACGACGAGCTTGACGACCTTTTCAACCTGTATTCACTGTAAGCAACCACACGTTCTTATCATAATAAATAAACTCCGACGAGTGTGTTTGATGCTATATTGACGAAACGCCAGTCGGATTACGGGTGAACTTATACAAAGATTTTACGTATCCATTATCCTTATTAGAAATAATCCGTTACCAGCCCCTTATCCATACCATTGTGATTAACTTAAACAGTATATATACATAATTAATATGAAATAACACAATTGAAGGCCCTGAATACACCAGTTTGTTGATTATTTGCACTGCTAACAAAGTATCAAGATGATCTCAAATAAGCCGAGGGTGATAAGCAACATTTCTACGTGGAATCATCATTTGAATCGAATCGTTTGAAGTTAGGGTTGTTCAAAGTACGAGGCACCACTGTAACTGGGTTTGCAGAGGGATCACACTATACACTATATATCACACTGGTATTGAAATGCCTTCCTATCTCTAATTAAGATTGTTAACATCTACATACCCGGCACGGCGTGTACAACTCCACAGTATATCCGTCCTTGTTTGTACTAAGTACAAGTTTTGCTCGTTGAAAATCGAGTGAGTCACCTGCGCTTGTATTTTTCACCATTATATAACTGACAAAGCCTTGATGAACAATAACAGTTCCTGATTCTGATTCACAATTACCGACGAGGCCCTGAAAATAAATTAATTGATATCACAACACAATCGAACGGTAGATGGGGTAGAATATTTGGTGCTACTATAGTGTGGTCTACCTGGTTTTCAGGGGTTTGGGTAACGAAATATCACAAAATATCGGTTCATAATTATTTGTTCCACCAATTCAAAAATATGCCTTTATTTGAATTGAAAAAAAGTTTTTCAAAGCAAATAGTTCCTCATAGTATCATCTATTTTATGTTACCTAGTTAAAATACATATTTGACATCTTTAATTGCAGGAATTAAATGCACAATAGCATCCTGTACCTTTTGCGTATGTTTATGATGAATGATGGTTTGGGAATGCAGCAATCTGTTTCTGGGAAGCGATATTTATTTGATATAAATGAATAAACATGTAGGTAAACACAGTAAACATGTCAGTCAACAGTGTCTGTATTTGGGAAGTTATCAAGAATCTGAAGGAGGCTATTTTGCTAACAGATAAAAAGTAAATATATGGGTAAGTAGGTGGAACCCTGCAGTTTAGAGAATGTAATTCAAGAGATTGTAAATGCCAATTTTTATGGCGGCTTAGTAATTTAACTTCAACTAATCTTATTTATCTATAGCCAGAAAGCTCAGTTGATTTTACAGCACAGTTGTCCTACTTTGAGGCCTGTTTGATTATTGTAATTTTAGGGTCATGTAATTATTTACTTGACTGGTTTTATAATGGAAATTAAGTTTAATGATTGTGATTACAATATCATTTTCTGATAACAATTTGTTTGGTGGAAATGACAATAAAAATATGAAATTAAATTCACTTTCAAGCTGATCTTAGTCTAAGATTTTATCCTAGCTTAAGTAAGTCTCTCCACACCTTTTATAAACAAAGAATATACAAGAATAAACAAACTCTAAATGTACCTTTGATAACCTTCTTTTATTTCCGAGCCGGATCTTTTTCCAAACCGATGACACGAATCCACCTCTCTCTTGCACCACCGGATCACCGTTGACTTCCGGAATCTCCGCTGGATGAGGAGACTTGTCAGCTTTTGATTTTCTGAATTTAATGCTTGATCTGAGGGACAATCCTCTCCTGAGTTTTGACTTCAGTTTCCGTGAATCAGTTACGTTTGGCATCACAGAAATGTCGATACTTCTACGTCGTTCGGGGGAACTTAAACTCGAACTTGCAAGTTGCGGATCTATTCCGTTCACCTTCAATTCTGCTCCTTTCTTTTTAACAGATAAAGTCCAATTTCCTTTTGAAAAAATCAAGGAGTTAAATATGAAATAAAATCCTTTCATATAACTATTTCATATAAAATATTTTAAGCAAAAAAAATTAGGTGAGGTGTTCTTCGGCTGCATAATCCATGTAGGAATAATGTTGGGCTAGGTTTGTGAGGGTCAGTTAACAATGTGCTACCCCTCACCCACGACCCTAACCTGACCAAACGCAACTGAGTAACGTAACATTCTTTTTTTACTTTCCTGATAACTCACATCCTACATAAAGAAAACACAGATAAATAATATCCAGCGAAATTAGGACGAATTGGGGTTCGTCTTTACATGAAAGTACAAAGAGCACACAGTGCCAGTCATGCATGATCTCAGAGATTTGAGATCTTGTCGATTCTTGGAATTGTGGCTATGAGTCATCACCATAACGATGTTAATAAGCCGGTACATTGTCAATGAATCACCGTGCATGACAGCAGATGGAAAACCAAAACCATGAGATTCCATACAAAAATTTAATGTGGCAGGGAACGGTGAATATGATATAAGAAATGTGGTTAGAATGGAAATACAAATACTGTGGTTCAGCAGCACTATTAACAGCATAAAACAATTATACATTTTCATTATCAAAATGGTTTCTGCTGTTTCAAGTATAGCCATTGTGCTTTTTATCATTTTATTTAGTCTGACCACAAAATAGAGACAGAATAGAGACACCACCAGACAGACGACAGGAAGGAATATTGCACTGCCTTGTATCCTGGCATCTAACCACCGTGATATAATACTAGAACATGATTTTCAACTCTACTGTATTTTATGTAATGCCTTATCACATAGACTTGGAAATTAACGACTTAAAACTGCTGTAGACCATGTGGATTAAAGCTTAAAATAAAAAGCTCTGTAGATTGCAGTACCAGCTACAATACTAACAAAATAAATATTTGCATTACCACTATGGCACGTCGATCGGGACAGAAGGGGCATAGGGGCCAGGAAAAAAAGGGGGTGCTGTGCAAACAGTGGTACAGCAATATTAAGTTTGCTGGTACTGCAATCTTGTCTACAGAATCTACAGCACTTTTAGTTAGTTGATACAGCGGTAAAGCAATCTTTCATAATCGTAAGTATATGCTAATTAAACTTGTTAATTAAACTAACTTCAGAATCACTTGCAGACTCTTTAGTACTTTGATGGTTACTGTCATTCAGTATACAAAACTATGGCTATTGACAAATGAAGTAAAAACAATATAAAGGCTCGTGCATTTCTAGCTAAAAGACTCTCTAAAACAATTAGAGACAAACTTCAATCATTACTCTGCAATAACCTGCAATCCCTACAGGTGTTTTCTAGTCTTATCCATAGAAATAAACAAAGTAAAGGAGGTATATGAAACTACTTGCCTTCAGATCGACTTCTTTCTCTTCCGTTAATTCGATTCATGTGTTGGTTTCCGTCGTCAAATGAGGTTTCCATCGCAGTTGCATTTCCGTCACTCATGTATTTCAGTTGTCCATCAAAACAAGCATGAAAATTTTCATCATAATGTTCTTTAATTTTCGATAAAATCTCTTGCCGGTTTGCTTTTGCACTGTATTCGGTCAGCAAGGAAGCAAGTGCTGCTGCAAGTTGACATGCATTGCTCGACGCGTGGGATTCGCAAAGTTCTTTCCAACGAAAATCGTTGTTCAGTAACACCCCAACATCACCCATTCCATCCATTTTCTCTACTTTTTACTCAAAATTAACGATTAACTTCAACATGTTTCTGAAGTTCGTAAAAACTAGATTTTTACACAAAGATATTTCCACGTCTAATTCATAAGTTGCAATTCAATTTGAGCTGAACGAAATTGCGAAATTGCTGCAAAATTTGTAAAAAGGATCTGTATCAGGAGAATTTCCTAACCGCCAACTTGCACCAAAAAAACAAGGTAGAGAATTTATCTACTTCATCATAATAGCTACAACAATATTTTTACCATGTCATAAAAATTGTACTTATATAACCGAAATCCACAAAAATCATTATTTCAAAGAAACAAACCAACATTTTTTATGCTGTTACCACTGGCATACTACTTGAGGCGGATGTAAATATTTCCCACCGGCTCTTCATCTTGTAAACTCCTCAGATTAAATCTCATGCTCAGCAAGAAGTTACGACTCAAAACTGAAGACAATTGCTAATCTATATTCACTAGAACTGCGTAGGAATTTTTCAGATTTTCACAGCTGTTATGGATTAAAATTTTAATCATGAAGACAAAACTTCAAATTCAGTATTTGAACAGATCTTTGAAAACATTACGATCAGATGTCGTATCAGAGAAGTATAAATAAACTTACCGTATATAACAAAGAGTAGAAAAAGGTTGAAATCTCACAAATTACTTCAACACAACACTACACATGTAAAGCACATTTAAAATATACAGTACGACTATTCCTTGAAATTACAATACAAGATTACATTGGAGTGTGACTGGATGGTCGTAAATCCTTTTAATACAAGCACTTTACATGGAAACTGTTGTTATTTTATTCGAAAAATTCCCACTTGAGTCTAAACTTGTCCAATGACTACAACTTCTACATGCAAGTTTGCAAGCCTGTTTCAGAAATGTCAATATGAAATGAACATCCCTTGAATGGTGGAAGAGCAGTGAACTTATTAAAATATAGAAAGAACAAACATCCTTAACCATGACCCCCAACTCTGATTCCCTCACAAGGCACGGAATTATTTCATAAGAGAGAAGTTTGATAAATCCAATCGATTATTAACACAGGTGAATTTTGAAGGCAATGAGTAAAAACACTTGCTTGGAAGACCTCAAAGGTCGTATAAAATAGCGAGGCAAAGTTTGCTTTCATTAATAATCACTATTTCTTTCCATATCAAGCATTGGTTTTGTAAGTAGGTTTGTTAATACTTACTCAATTAGGTTGTTCAATCTTTGATCATATTGCCTATACCAAAGTGGTCCAACTGCAGCATTGCTAAATGATTTTTTGTTGCCCGTAAAATAATTTCTTTATGGAAATATTTAGAATAAAGCAGGAAATGTTTGTTTGGACACGATCAGGATCAATTAAGCGATCCGACTTCAGGTATAATGCCTTGTTATCTATTTAATAATAAGATTTTTACAGAAAAGAGCTGAATGAAATTGCTGCAACATTTGTAAAAAAGATCTTTTCAAATCTCTTATACAAACTCAGGTAAAAAATATTTTCCTGGTTCCGATGCTGGTATACTTGGACCACCTTGACTTATACTAATATATATAAAACAAAAGGCTGGTGTAAATTTCTACAAGACTATATAAAAGCAGAACAAAACATCATGCAAGACAGATAAATACACAAATAGGCTCGAGAAATATTCTACATGCGTCAAAAAGATAAGCTGACAGAAAATGGGTCAGATACAGGAAATAGGGAGTTCCCTTGGAGGTCAGTTTCTGTGACAATGGTCAGGTTGCAGGGTGGCCTGGTTAAAGTCCTTATTGCCAGAATAAAGGTAAATTCAATTTCAATGCATTGTAATTAATTTTGATCCAAAATTAGTGTAACATTTCTTCCATTGTATACAAATATATAGTAGGCATACTTCCTAAATAGAGAACATTGAATTTCCAAAGATATTATCATTATTATCTACCAGTAAAGTAAGGTGCACATGGAAGGAAGATATATTTGCACTTGAAAATGGTAAAAGTTACAAAAGGATATTTGAAAATTGAACTTTGTTATGACCACAGATGTGTTACAACTAATGTTAACTTAACATAGAGTTTTTGTCAAGATTCCAAAAGGAAGATTTATTGCGTAAGACAGTGGTCTCCAAAGTACAGCCAGCTGCAAGGCTTAATCTGTACCTCAAAATATATGTATATACATACTGAATGGAATTACACAATATTTTGAAACAAAATGAGTTAAGTCAAGTGAAATTGTTGTGCTCTACTCTCTCTCTCAGTTGTCATCCCAGATGGACAAAAAATGCAAATGGTTTAACAATGGAGCCATCTGGTGTAATAGATTACTATGACAAACTGCCTGCAGAATTGAAAACATAAGTTCGGCAAGATACTTCACTTCTTGAGTCATATTTTTTTGACACTCTAATTCGCACTGATGGAAATTGGAAAAGCATCTGTTTCAGAATGAAGCAATAAAAATACAAAATTACATGCACAATATGCAATACCCTCTATGCACACGAATACTATTTATTTTTACTGCCTCCTTTCAGCCATTGAATATGAT
>QRAM01000211.1:72716-127135 GCA_013436055.1 Halocynthia roretzi | reverse complement strand
TCAAAATACAAAAAGACCCTGAATCTGTGAATCAATCTGCAAGGCTAAACGTAAAGTAAAATAGCTAATTTCCATGTATTCGGTACTGTCGACTGGCACACGTAGGCTGGCATGTGTACCCCACCCTAAATGATGTCCTGTGCATTACTGTTATAAGTTTGAGGTTCCTGTTCAAATCGAGGGTTGGGGTAAGGGGTGTGTTTAATTATTTCACCTCTCAATTCAAAGTTAACGTACACGGTGGTCAAGAATGTACCGACCTACGTGTGCAAGTGGTCTCGGTACTGAATACAAAGGAATTACCCCAAAATGTCTTCACTTATTAAGTACTGTGATATACTAACAAATACAATCAGAAAAAAATTGATGACAGAAGGAACAATAACAATAACATTATTGACAATATCATTCTAAGTTAAAAAATTTTAATAAAAAAAACATTCGACTGAATTTGAAAAGTGACTCACCACCACAAAGTGCAATTGACAACAATTATACATTTTCATATCCTTTGCTTTGCACAAGATTGTTGAATTCAGGAGCAAAATCGAACTTTGTTCTCCAGTCGGCATTGATCGGATGGAGATAGCCGAATAGAGAGCACGAAAAGAAGTCGGCGATATTGTTGAAGAATCCGCGACTGAAAAATAAAGAAGATCTTGGATACATTCTTACACAGGGCGAAATTGTCACGGAAAATGCATGCCCCCACCCTCAGCTAATAAAGAATGTCATTCACAAGGCCCCCTAGAATTTAACATGATCCCCAGTTGAAATCCACTGGTTCAGAATAAAGGTTAGAAAATGAGCTGAAAACTTATATTAAATGTCCTTAATAGATAGAAATTGCATAAGTAAAAAATTGACGACCTGCAAGTTTCAAGAAGGAAACTGTCTGTATTATGGTCATTATCATCATGGATTATTGCAGAACAAAGAGACTAATGAGTACCAACAATAGGCGTATATATTCTTCAATAAATGATATTTCATTTCAAACTTTACCATGTACCTTACAAGTGAAAATCACCTTATATTGTGGGTTCACTACTGATATCTGCGGTATGTCCTGAAGGTCCATTTCCTGCAGATATGGAGGGCTACTGTACATGTTCTACAGGGCTACTTACACGAATATTGGCTATACTTACTTGAATGGACTATACTCAAGATGTCCATGAGCTGACGTACGAAAATGTGGATATCTCATGGCATTCATACGCTCGTTAGTTGTGACCGCCAACCAGAAAATTTGATACAGTTGACAGCTGAGTAGAAGTAGAACCCAGACAAAATGAAAGACACAATTGCAGAAAATCCAGAACACCCATGGTGAACACATTGGCAAATGAATGAACTGATCAAATGTTGTCGAAGTCTTCGGTAGCATACAGTACACTGACCAATCTGTTAAAGAAATAGTTTGCTATCAGTTCTACTTATGCTAATTCATGTAATTTCGGAAAATTTTACGGTTGGGGTTAAGTCGGAATCCTTTCATGAGATTATTGACATTTTCTGGGAATTTCACAAAATTTCTAGTTTGACAATGTTACTGTAACTTTGAAACTTCAGAAGATTTTTCAGGAGACACCAGAGCTAATATAATTAAATTGCTTTGTTTTGGTCCCTCTTTAAGAGCATGAGAAGGCTTGTGTTTTATCTGCACACCCATATCATATCACATAACGGCTGTTACTTCTTAGTGATAATAATGTAAAGAGCTATGTTATAATCCGTATATATAAGTAGATATCAGTGAGATGACCGGCATACACTTACACTGGAAAACACCATAAATGATCCACAGTAGCAGCGAGAGAAGGAAGAATAAATATCCAATAAAATAAAGATGATTTCCAGCACCGACAGCATTGTAAACCCAAGGGCAATAATGATCGAATTTGGCAACGCAACGATTCGTCACAGCGCAGTGCTTAGATCGTAGCGGTTTCATGACCTAGATGGTAATTTTTCAAATAAGAATTAGAAGGAATATAAAGAAAAAGAGAGAGTAAGTGAGTTACCATGCATGTACTGCAAAAGCCATCCATGTTAAGACCTTCTGTTTCTGCAGCTTTAATGATCATCTGATGAACAAGATATATAAAATCAGTTCTGTGTTTTCAAGGAGCGTGTTACTACAGAAGTGGTACAGTCTTTTTTTGATAACTGGATGATAACATTAAGTGAGGGATATGTTTGATATACAGTGGACGATTATTATCATGAATTACTTTGAGCCAGTCTGTTTTAGATAGATTGATAACATCATCTGCTCATCGATCCTCCCAGGGATCAACAACCTAACGAAATCTTACTCTGTTTCTCTGTTCCTCCTGACAACTGATGACTCCAGGATCCGACATCATCGACTTATAGAAGTAATACCACAAAGCCGGAGTGAATGTCAGAAACAAGAACCGTGCAAAAACAGATTGAATGACTGGCCAGAGAAAATAGAATGCCGTCATGAACACCCAGAACTTTGTAGCAAATGAAATTGCGATAGGGAAAGTTTGTACCATTTCGTGCTGAGTCACACAGAACCTGAAATATATGTAGATAGCATTATTGGGGTTAGACTTCTCATTCCACTCTTGCAAACTTCAACTTCAAACGCAAATGACGCGATAAATTCTTATTAAAAATAGCAATAAAATATAATACTGTGGTACTGTGGTAAGCTGTTTACCAAAATATTTGTGAACTAACTTGGAGTTAGTGTTATGTTATTGTTAAATAATTTTAGTTCTAGTAAATTTTAATTCCTTTTCAACAGTAACCATTACCATAAAACAGTGGTTCTTAAACTTTTTTTACCAGCGCCCCTTTTGCATATATTTGCTTGGGCTAGTGCCTCCCCTATGTTATACTGACCTTAATGAGATTTTAATAAGTTAAAAATATCAGTTTCAATATCTGCGGCTCTGCTGGCTTGGTTTTTACTAAGTTCTAGTACAGAATATGATAATATGTTTCTTGTACTGTGTGATGTAATTATGTGTTAGTAACAATAGTAATTTCATTGCTCAATCATATTTCACTGATTTGATCTAACAACTATTTCAAGTCAATTGTTTACACTGTACACTGTCAACTTTACAGCAACTGAAATACTTACACTGCCATAAGATGAACAAACAAATATGAAACGGCGAAAAGAACAGCTTTGATCGCCCACGACACTGAAGACATGTTAAATATAAAACCGACTGCAAAAATGATAAAAAATGCCGTGAAGAATGAAGCTCTTCTTCGCCACTGAAAGTAAAAATATGTTATTTAGGGTCAACTCCCGGTATAAGGAACCCTTGTTAAATCATATAGTGGGTGTACTGGACTACATCTGAGTTAGTGACTGTCCATGTTGAAAACTTGGTTGTAACCTTTCTCTATTGTTACATACTGTAATGGCAAATGATTTTATCAAATATATATTTATGTTTTCGGTTTCACATATTTAATTTTGGATTTTCCAAGAACACTCTCCAACAATCGAGAACACTGTGTATGACTTACACTGAGATCAATATCTGAGATAAGATTATCACTGACTAACATGAAGTGACTTATTTATGTTATCAAATTGACACATAGCTAGCATAGCGTTCCCAACGAGGACTTGTGTGATAGCTCAGTACAATCATTTGAAATTCATAAATCACCTGTGTTGTCTTCAAAGCACGAAGGAAAGAAGGAAGTTTAGAATCGAGTCCTTTATCTCGTCTTACTGCCGACAATCGCGACACAATCCAAACGTTCTTTTTCATTCTCGCGATATCCAATGGAGTTTCTCCCTGAGGTAAGAAAACACAGAATTATTAATGTGAGTTTGATTGGTAGTGACTTTGCGATGTCAGAACGTCAAATGCAGACTCAAAAACACGTGTGTCAAGGTCATTTATACATTTAGAAATGAGAAAAATTGATTTTGCATTTTACTTTGTAAGATTTAATACAAGTAATACTTAAGACGAGGTTTAATTCAAGACAGATACCAAAAGTTGCATTGTAAATACGATATGTCTTCGCCAAATTCTGTTTGCCTTTTTCTGGTCAAGAATCTTCAATTATTTTGCTACAAGCTACTAAGAAATTACATATGGATATTCAATTATCGAATTGTGCCATCCTCTGGGCAGTAGTGAATCAGGCTCTGGTCTGTTAGCTAATTTAGGGAAAAATTCGGCCAAGCGATAGTTGGTAAGTTCATATCAGTTGTCACAAAAAACAAGGCATTCCCTGCACTGTAGGATTAATGGTGTGCTTTTAGGAATGTCACTATTAACCGTGTATATACATTTGTCGGGAAGCTTCATCATTTAATTCTTGCTGACATAGTTAGAGATTAGATATTACATAGGATTATTCTTAGCTTGTTTTACGTAATTTTTCCGCTGAAAAATATTACTGCAAACATCTCATTCTCATGGAATTTTACGGTGAGCAATTTTCACTACGTCGAGAATAAATAATAACTTTTCTAAGTGCTATTGTCAGTTTACGTTATTTCTGTGACTACTCAGGAAAATACACATGCACAGCAATATAATGATTCATTTCATGATAAATATGGATGATATGAAAACTTCCTTATACATATATCCTGTAACATATATACATGACGTAAATGGTTTATACTTTGTAATATATATCACAATACACCACCTCCTTCATTGAAAAGTAAGTTCCGTTCCTTAGTTAAAAATTCTTCATTCAAAGTTTGGTTTGATAATGAATAGACAAATTACTTTATTTACTTCGCCTTTGTTCTAGCTCATGGTACAGGTTAGGGCACCAATTCCTGTGATCATCTAGGTTATTTATTCATTGTTGTATACAAAATAGTTGACGCGGTTCATTCTTTGCCATATACAATATTGAAACACTCTCTGGGCATAGGTTAAGGCCCATGAGTTTCGGTTTCCGGATTCAATAAGTGAATTATCATAAAACTAGGAAATAAGTATACTGGCATCTATATAACAATAAGGATCTGATTTTGGTATGTTATGTCCTGTATGCATTAGAGATCGGGTTCCTTATTTACATCAGCCTCACACACAGCTGATAATCAAATCAAAAAAAATCAATTGACAAAAACATACTCTGTCATTCTTGGTGTCAACATCAGCTCCAGAATTTATAAGGAAGGAGATAACACTTGTGTTTTGTGAAAGACAAGCAAAGTGCAACGGAGTATTGTGCTGAGACCTGTCTTGCATGTTTACACTTGCATGCATAGTCAAGAGGATTCGTGTCGGATCGATTCTGTAATATGGAAGCGTACATGTATTAGCTCTAGTAATGGGCGTCCGCTGGGGGTACAAACGGAGCAGGTAACACACTCCGAATTAAAAGTTGTAGAGCTACTTCATTGTGCTACTAGTTCATACTTGCAGCTGGTTAAAAACAATATCAGGAAGTAAAAGCTCAAGCTAAAGGGCTAAATTATTGAACTCCCCTGGATAGTGCTATGCCTATGAGGGAAGGAGATTACTATTCATTTATTTACTAGCAAATATAATTGACTTGACCACATCAGTTGGTATAAGATGTCTAAAACTGCAATAATTCTACTCCCTGGAACCAATTGATGACTGGAACGGAGGTTCCACTACATAAATCATGTGTAGCAATGACAGACTCACCCAAACGTTCTCCATGTCGCCCACATCAACGGAGTTTTTCCATTAGCATCATAAAGATCAGGATCAACACCTTTAGCAATGAGATAAGCAACAATGTGAGAATGTCCACATTGGACAGCGACGTGGATAGCTGCACAGCCTTCTGCATCTCTGACATTAGGATCAGATCTGAAATGAAAGGGAATGAAAAGCGATTACAATTCTGTCTTTTGTTTTCTGCTTATGCAGGCAATATACTCATTATTTCCCAGTTTGAAGGCAGCCCCACCAAGTTCCTTTAATGTTTGATGTGTCACTGATATGGACAATTAACCAAACGGAAATAATTTGAAACTGAAAAATGGAAAACTTTTTACCCATATTGCAGGAGCATAACGACCATCGGTAGATGACCTTCCCGAATCGCCCAATGAAGCGGTGTTCCCATAAGATCTCCGCCGAGCACATCCACAACAGATCCAACTGATATGTAGTACCTATGTAGGAAAGGAATGCAAAAAACATAATCAAATATATGAGGGAGATGAAATGATACACGTAGATGTTAACTTTCAGATACAATACTAATGTTTTCGCTGCATTTGTAAAACGCAACGAAATTTGTTTCCATAAATATTGAGCTAGGAATTTTTAGAATCAATATTTCATTTCAGCACATTCTAAACATTTTCACATTAAGGTTTTTCTATCCCCCGAGGAGATAATTTCTGAACTATGACCAGACTGATTATAAACAAATCTATCGACATTGAAACTATAAAATACTGTTAATATAGGGAAAAAGAGTTTTGTAGTACAGTTAAATGACCATTCATCCGCCAGCTGTTTATGAAACAGGCTAATTTTGAATTTGTAGCTGCAGTTTGATAGGCGGTCATTTTATTCTGATCTCAATACTGTAAGCATCTTATATTTTATACATGATATTTTATATTTTAAGAATCTCAAATGGATTGATGAGGATCAAACAGACCTTGATTTAGAAATGTATTAATTTGGTTCTGTTAAATTTAGGTTGGTTCTTTACTTTTCATTGTTTATTTTGTATATATTTAGCCTCTGTCCAGTTCTGATTAGACCCCACCAGGCTCATAGGAAGGTCACCAATGCTTTAGGATTAAATCTATTTCTGTGGATAATGGATGTATTTCAATAAAAGGGTGGCACTCCTATTATGGCCGAGCATTACATATCCCAAAATGATTAATTATTTATATGAGGTGGTTTCAGTTCTCTTTTGAATTAGCAGCATGCAGATAGGGTTTTGGTACTCTTGTAGTTTACTACACATTGCATAAAAGATTGCTAACAGGGGAAGAGACTCTGGATGAAATGGTGGCTAAATTATGATTGTATGGTTGTTGTCAGAACACTTCATTATTTTCTCCATTGAAATATTCACACTATGCTTAGTTTTCTCGGAACGCATCCCTCGCATATAACAAGGGATTAGTGTACATAAGCTTTGAAACTGTTGCATAATAACATTTCCAGAATAGGATTAAAGATTTAATTCATTTAAACTTTGTGCAATGAAATAAGTCAAGAGCTACAATTACTTTAGTTAATTATTGTGACCATCAAACCAATTATAAGTCCAAACAACACATATGTGAATTTGATGAATTGTAAGCAAGGATACTAGAAATGGCAAAAATTTCTGCTAACATTTCCAGCACTTACTATCATTCCCGACCATCACAGTCAAGGATAATTCATTCCTACCAAGTCGCAATTAGGTCACAATTTGGCATTGTTGACATAAGGTAAGGACTTGATTGTAAACTGACAACGGATCAATATTTGTACACACAGGAGAGCAATTCAATTCAATACAGCTGCAGAAATTCTAATTAGTTTTAATTGTTCCAGAAAGCACTGCTTTGCATATGGCATTGTAATATAAAATATTCTGTGCTAACCACACTAGACACTAGTGACAGGTATTCTTTAAGGGAAGATGAAATTCAGAATAGTGATTTATAATTAGGAGATGCGAGGCCGTGAAATTCCGTGAATTCAACAGTACAAATATTAATACAGTATTTTGCACTGAATATAAACTAAAAGAATAAAAATAAACGAAAGGAATTCTGAAAATTTATTCACCAAATCGAAATTTTTGCCACCCGCATCTGACCCGTCAAGTTTCCCATAGGATGCACAATATATATATATCAAACAAATACCTGGCTATATCGAGTCGGTTATTGATAGCTGCCCAATGCAACAGGGTGATACTCTCTGAATCTGGAGTTCGAATGTCATATCCAGCTTCAACCAATTCTTTACATCTTGGAAGGATTCCATACTGTGTTGCCTTCACAATGTCCCAATCTCTGGAAAAAATAAAAAATTACAATCAATTGAATTTATCAGGGAAATTTTCCTTTGCACTCCTGAAAATGAGATAAACACAGTGAAAAGAACACCAAGAAAAAGTAACCCATACCCCAGCCATCAAGATTATTGAAAATCTGTTTCAGACTCAACATTCCTCACATTAAAAATTACAGAAAACTTTTTAAACATTCTGTAAAAATATTGGGTCAATTGGATCACCCAACACTGAAGAATCAGGAGTTATGATGTAAGTTACACAGCTAGTGAAATTCATCATATTTCGTCATACAATCATTTCCACATGTATGCTGATATATCACTGGTTGGTTGTGTCAATGAAAATAAGTAAGTAATTTTATTCGTACCCAACGTAAGTGGGTTTTTTTATTGGAACTACACTACCGCTAGCCCAGTTATGTTTAGATTTGATTTTAAATATTAAAACCATTCATCATCCCTTATAGACGTACTTGTATTCTTCCGGAGTAATATTCATATCCTTTTCAATCATGCACAGGTATTTCCGTGATTATGGGCGAGGACGCAGTTGCCGAATATCGAGAACACTACTGAACGATATCTGCCTTAGCAATGCAAAAAACAGCACTGGTATAACTAACAGGCCACTTAAGCGTTCTGCAAAAATAAATTGATGAATTTAATACAATCTGCATAATACTTATTAAAAAATTAACAGGTAACCGGTCCCTAAATTACGAATTGTAAACTAACGAACGGATGATTCGTGAATTTTTTAACAGTTACACGTAGTCACTCTAGCGTGACACAAACTCACCCAGAAAGGTGTAAAAATGTCTGTAACTTTATAGACATTTTGTCGACTGTATCTTCTTGTTCAAATATTCTTGAATGATGCAATTTAATCTGCCTGGAATATTTAAACGTGAGGTAATTTTCGCTATGGCTGACAATAAAGCAGAAAAGAATATGGAGTCGTACAATATCTCCTCAAATTTATGATTAAATCATAGTCTGATTCAATCAGCAAAATGTTTTTAAATTTTTTCCCTTGAAAAATTCTTGGGAAACATAACGAACACAGAATACCGTTTACTTCAATACTTTTACAATGAAATATGTGAATTAGTGTTATCTTATGCAGTGACAGCACGAATTTTGATAGACGAGCTATCATTAAGGTAAAAACAGAACAGACCATCCAATAGGCCCGAGTACCTACTCATCTCCAATGGTTCAGTCTGAATTAATCTAAAGCATTTGACACTGCTGAAGTACCTGAAATCATGAATATATAATATTATATTCTAATATCAACGTACGATAATTTTAGCATCGATTGTTGAATGATCGTTGACGTAATAAATTTGGATACGCATGAGTACGGCCATTTCACAACGTTACGGCGTGCGTAGGATAGAAACATCGAAATAATCTGGATTTTTGGTAAGAAAAACAAGAAATTTCACATAAAAATGAGTACAGCTAAAGCGCCCGAGTGCTTTAGGAAACTGAATGGAATTTTTCCCGTTTATAAACCTGCAAATATGGCGATGAAGGCATTACTTGGTATTGTAAAAGTCAAATTATTAAATGGTAGGTAGTTCTCACACAATTCTCTCGACCCTGATTAAGAAATTTAACTGGAATATTTTTTTTTCCAGATTTGGATTCCATGGAACAAAGATCACAGAAATCAATGATCAAATTCGTGTCTGCGCCGCAAAATACTTTAAATTCTAGCGATGAAGATAAGAATAAAATGACCAAGTTGGAAATCAGACAAAACGAGTTGTTTAACCGCGTACCCACCAACGTAACCGACTGGTTTGATCACCCACTGGGTAAGAATTTAGCATAGATGGTAATTACTATAACAATAGGTCCTTGAAAGAAGTCATTTCATGAGAATGTTAACAGGAAAAAAAAAAATCATTAAGTGTTGCAAATGTGTAGCAATAAACGATGCACTCAGCGAGTGGTACTTCTGACTAGCTATGCTTGGTATTGATTTGTACTGTACTGTTTATTTCATTGAGCTTATGGTAAAATTGTTTTCATTAACATTGTTTCAAAATAAGTAGAACCTCATTAAAACCTAGCCACAACATTATGTGGACACTTACTGAACTGCTCTTTGTGTTTCAATTAGTGCAAGGGAACAGATTCAGTGAAATCGATCTTGGTCTGTGTCTTGGTCATACATTGGATTACAAGGCTGCAGGGATACAATGTAAGTTGCACCATCTAGAATTAAATAATATTAACTGGGGAATTTTGGTTTTGGAAAAGTACTGTCTATAATGACTATGTGGGTTCACCAAAATAACTGCAATTCTGCAATTTTCTTCATCAGTAATTGGTTTACGGACGAACGGAAAAATCTTATTCAAACAACTGAAATCTGCGAAGTTAGCGCGATCGTATCATCTGTATGGAAAATTTGGTTTAGCAAGTTTAACGTTCGATGGAGATGGTAAAGTGATTGAAAAGAGCACATGGGACCACATCACAGATGCTAAATTATTGCGACTTTTGACGATTATTCAAGGAACTTACAGAAATGCTTGTATTAAGTAAGTTGTGTGTAATTGGTCCCATGGTGGGATTGTTGTGTAAGATCGTCTGATGAGATGTTGCTCTCATTGAGAAAAGTTTGCCGACCTATGTTCTAGTAAAGGGATATATTTGATCATAACATTTTTCTATTTTAGTGAGATTTATGAATGAAATACATTGATTTATATGAATTAAAAACATACATTAAACTGAAATAAATAAATACCACATACATTTCATTCAGAGCATCTGGTGTTGATCTTGATTCTCAGCATGCCTATGAAATGATGACCAGAGGCCTTCTTCGTCCTCAGATGCCAATGGGTCCTATTCTGTTGGATCTGAAGTTGATTAAGCTTGATCTTCCAGATTTTATAATAGGTAATAGCAAGAGATTAAATACAACATGCTCTCATTTTATTATATGAACAGTTATTTTTTAAATAAAATATGTACAAATAGTTTACTTTAAAATTTGTGGGGAAAATATGTTTGTAGTGTCTGTTGGTGGCAGTGTCGATAAGCCAATGCTCTTCTCTGAAACCCAACCTTTCATTCCAACATGATTTCAATCTAGGTGAAGTATTCTCACTATTGATTAAACTTGCTGCAGCCGTCTGATTAGTTTACCACATGACCACAGATCAGCCTGCACCCTGTGTTTGTGTAAACAACAACAAAGGTTGTGACTAGACGGTTTTCCACTGATTTATTATATTTAGTAGTCGTTTCATTTGAAAAACATTCTTTGGTATTTTAAATATATTGGAAAGTGTAATCAAGGTTTCTATATATCAGTCCTGTGGATATTCGTTGTTCATTGTATTATTATTCTCATTCTTTTTATCAACAGATGTAACATGCATCAATGAATCTTGTTCGTTTCTGAGGAAATTAATTCATGAGATCGGGCTCGAAATGAGATCTTCCGCGGTCTGCATGAAAGTTCGCCGCTATAGAGATTCTATATTCCAAGCTGAACACGAAGATACGCTTGCATTACAGAATCTAACAGCGAGTGCAACAGCAGACGTGATCAAGCGGAGCAGCCATAATTTAATGCAAATTTTGCGAAAAAAAAATCCATTTTTTCAGACATTTTCATTTGAAAAAAACCCGGTCGCCGGCAATCAGAAACAAATAAATAGCGAGTGATAAAATGATTTTCGAAAATAAATGTGCTGAAATGAAAGCGCGTTGTCCTAAAAGTTCAGGCAGAGGATACTAAGAAATAAAAGTTGAAAGATAATTCGTTGTCAGAGCAGTAGTAAATCTTTGGTTCCACTACTGATGTGAAGGATTTTCAAAAATTATAAATTTGTTGCCTAGATAGACAGAAGCAGAACAATCAATGGATCTGGATGTTGGAAGCTAGGCACTAACACATTTTTAATTGTCAAATGATTTAGCATAGGGTTGACCAGCCTTTTGCATTCCACAGTTAAATTGAGATGCAAATTTTTTTTAATTAATCCATTTTTGCGATATTTTCAATGATTGAGTGCACAATAGACCCCGGTGTAGCAGGTCTGTCTCTTGAAGTCATGCTAGAAGATATGCTGTTTCACGATTAGCAATGCCATAGTCACAAGGGTATCACTATCGAAGTGTAATTCTGTCACTTTTCATGCAGAATTTATTATTTTGCCCCCCTTTTCAGCGAGTTTGAAATATCTTTAAGATAACATGAGATACAGCAGTAATACTTGAAATTAAAAGAACACTGTATCGCTCGAAAAAGCCCCAGCGAGTCTAAACTCACTTTTTACAAGTACAGCATACATTTTATGTGGCAAATTTCTAGATTGCACGGATGGTCTAGGAGCATAACACCTGAGAATATATTCTCTGCTACTAGAGGGAGGTAAAGAAACTTTCCCAACGCCACAATTCTCGTCAGCGTTATCTCGCGCTTTCATTTTACGGATTTCCGTTCGTAAAATACGTTTTTACAACGCTTCCGATTTCACCTTTCGCAGCGCCGTCTAGTTCTACTTCCGGGTGTTCGATTAATTTTTTCACGAATGCGTCGACATCTTCAAGTTTAGAGAACTTATGACGGAGGGACATCGCCCTTTCTATTAAAGTTTCAGCGAATATAATTTTCTGCATTATGTCGTCTGCCACCGCGGGCTTTTCTGCATATGCGGGGTTTTGGAATAACTTCCTCGTCTGTGTGTAGATTTGATCGATCAGTCGTGGCACACTAGGTGTCGCCGAAGATGTTTTACTTCTCAATACTAGAATTGCTTCGTGAAAGCACATTGGCAACAGGTGGAGAACAACGTCTTGAGGTTGCAAGGATGATAAGAAATGTAAGACTTTTTCGCCTTCCTTGGTATCGTCAAACAGACGTTTCTGCCGTCTGGCAGGCACTGGTTTCGAGGCTTCCCACATCGTGAGCCATAAGTTTCCCTCTATTTTCATACGATCTGACAAGCCTGAACTCCCGTCTTTCAACTCTTCGAAGTCCCGTGGAGAATACCACCTGACAAAATCTTCAAGAACGCAGCCGGGATTGGCCGCCTTGAAAGACTCCATGTCGGAATGTAGAGAAGCCGACTGCATTTTTCTTCGCAGGACAGCCCCTTCCGCGGAGTCCCCCAGACTTGCAAAGATTTTTGTCTGTTCTTCAAGGGCGTCTTCCGTGAGGGGAGGAGGTTCCTGAGTTATTGGTATGTAAAGAAAATTGTTGGAATTTACTAATTTCATTGAGTTGAAAGTACGTAAACGGCCTTCTGCTTCTTGGTGACCATCAACATTTTTGTTAAAAGGAGTATCATCAACTTCCATTTGTTCTTCTGTTACAATATATCCTGAATCATTTATTGGATCCTTGGCTTCATCTTTCTCTTTAGAATTAACCAGCTCACCAAGATCCTGGGTTGTCTCTCCCTCATCACATTCAAAAAACTCATCTTCATCAATGGAGCTTGCCCCTTCTAGGCTCTTTGCTGGAGACAGTGGGGTTGGGGGAGCTACCATCCCTTTCCTATCCATAGTTGCATTATTAGAGTCACCGTCTGTCTTTATAGTCATTTCTCCAGGAACATCCTCTTTCCTCATGTCAGCAGGATCAGCCACACATCGCCTTTCTTTAGCATCAACATTGTCAGACCGAGGATCTAACTTCCTTCCTCTAGCTCGAGCATCATGGTGCCCCTTTTCCCTCCTTCTCTTATGCTGGATGCAACAGTTCAACATCTGCAACTTCTGATGCAAGAGACAGCATCTCAAATCTGGATTCTCAGGTTTTATTCCAGAGATCAAATCTCCATTCTCGAATCTGTATCTCATCTCTTGTACAAATCCATGCCAGATCTGTGCTACGGCCGCGACTCCATCATGCAGATAGTTTGCCATCGTGACCAGCAGTGCCAGGCGGTACGTCACGCTGTCTTTCGGAGCAGATTTTATCTGGTGTTCCATCTCATGAACAAAGATTTTATCGTCGTGCTTTTCTCGTTTAGTTTTTTCCTTTTCAGATGAAATCTCTGGGAGCAAAAACTCCATCATTTCAGCTAGGATTTCTAGTGAAATGGGGCCTAAAGTTTGAACAGACGACGTCAACATTCTTCTCTTAAATAGAGAACCCTGTGACGCTATCTTAGTAATTCCAGTTGTTAGACCAGAAGCAAGGCCTGGCATGATTGGAACCATTTTTTTCATGTGGTTTTCTGTTAATTTGTTTAATGCTTTTCCTATGTCTTGTTCGGGTTCCTCGGACTTAAATGTGGTCGAAATAAGACTTCCAATAGTTTCAACACAAGTCCTTAATTTCAGTAAATCTGTCATATAACAACTCAGCACACCCCCGGGGATATCATTGTAATACAAATGCACCGTCCATACTGGGGCTATATTCGCATCAAAGTCAGAATGAACGTCGTTCTCTATAACCATGTCTTCTGAAACCGAAGGCCAAATCGCAGAAAGTTGAAGGTCGCTAATCGGATCTTCCAAAGACCCAAACGGAAAATGGTCGTAAGTCCGTGCGGCACGCTCACCGTCGATGGGTTCCTGGGGCCATGCCCCATCTGCACCCCAGTCTGTCAAATTGTATGTGAAACGGGCAGACACTTGAACAGGAGACACGCTGCCCCCGATTTTTGATTTGAACACATGGAGCAGCCCGGAAAGGTGTTGATATTGCGGTGGACATTTTCGTAAATGAACCATGTCGAATTCAGTCTGCATACCGGTTCCGACGCAGCGACCTTAGAATTATAAATAAGTATGTCAAAGATATAATTCTCTTGTTCAGGTAAAAAAGTTGGGAAGAATAGTCCAAGCAGATAGATAGAAAAATGAATGTAAAACAGCAAGAGTTAGATAGAAGTGGTGCCGCCTTATCATGAGGATTGACTTTCCTGTATATATAGTCTAGATCCAAAATAAACCTCAGAAATTAAGGGTTGACTTAATCTGCCAATAACCACGGAAATTAACAAATCCAAGTCACCTGAAAATGTTTTTCTCCAGTTCTGATTGATTTGCACAAACAGCGGAACCTTGCAACCGAGGTCCGACAGAACGATGTTAGCCGAGCTCAACAAAAGATTGCATTTTGATTCGCTCGTGAGCGGTGTCGAAGACGAACTTCCGGAAGTTATGTGCGAAAGTAAAAGAAAAGTCCTGAATCCGTACCATCTCACGAGACAATGAGCACGAGGAGGAAAATCATTCATATTTGACATCATATCATCCATGTGTGTCGGCAACTGGATTTCATCTTCAGTCGAGTGGTCTTCTTCAAGGAAGATCTCTTCATCGTGATCTTGTTCAAGCTGATGAAGCGTCAGTAAGAATACAGCATTTGAGAACCTGGAGAGTAAAATTATATAATAACCTTCACTTTTTCTATGTCAGTGCGCTTCCTATCTATCTAGTTTGTTTGTATCAGGGTTAGTTTTGGTATATCACAATCACAACTATAACCGATATGAGTGACGTCATAACATAAATCGCTGCTTGGAGAGTAAGACACCTATTTTCCATTCTGCGTATGCAAGTGGTTTTAGTTACTACACACAAATATTACTAAAATAACAATAAACTATATTATTTATATTACCTGATCTCTTTGGTCAATTGAATCCATTTTCCCTTCGATATTTCGCTTTTCCGTAATGGTCGAAGAGTTTCAACATCGCTTAGTTGCCAACTTGTTATTGCTTCTGACAATTCAGCGATGAATTTCTCCCAATCCGAAGCGGTTGTGAAATCAGTTATTTCGAAAACCTCTTCATCTTCATCGATTGATGAACTCCTGGACGCCATTTTCCCATGAAATTATCAAAAAACGCCTCTATCCATTAACTACGCATTCCTTCACAAAGATCCGCATCAAGTTGACTTGAAGCCTTTGTTTTTCCTTACGTTGCAGATTTATTCATGCATGACAAAGAAGAATTGCGAAGCGCTTATCTGATTAACAGAATACCATAAGTACATGAAACTGAGGCTGGCCCATGTGTACTGTACCATGAAATATTTTTTGGTTTGAGACATACTGGAAATGCCAGTATAACCAGTGTCGGTATTGCCAGGCGCAATCTTTACCACTGTGAGCTAGGTCAAGGACACTGAGATGAACCCCACATCCACTCGGTCGGGAGACGATTTCGCTCTCGACACGAGCCCCATGCATCAGATTTCAAAACTAATAGAGGACTGGGAAAATCGTATCTACGTATCTTAGCAACCTTTTTAAATATCCTCAACAAAAAGCCAATGTGGACACAACTTTCTGAAAATACGTGTTATTTATATTATGTCGATTGGTCATTTTCATCAATCATCACATGCCTGCCTATGCCGGTTTACTGTGATAATGTCATATGTGACCGTTGAAAATTTAGTTCACTTATGAGGCAGTTGTGAAAAGGATGATCGAAGCCTGACCTCCCTTTTCACAACTAATTTATCCTCAGCATCCTGTCACAGTAGGATCAAGACCAGATCTTTTAGTAATATGCATCTTGACTATTTCCTCAGCGCAAGTTGGATGGATCCCAACAATACTTGATAATTGTTTGTATGTCATTCCACATCTAGTAAATATAACAAATATTACATTTATAGATAATTACAAAGCTAAAAAAATAACAGAACTCAGTTTCGATGAGCTATCTTAACAGTAAAGATAGTAGACCTGCTATAAATAGATTTACCAACTGTCCTATATTCATTAGGAGAATTCAATGTATAGTCCTATATTCTAAATGTCCTATATTTCAATAGTTTAACTTTCAATAATCTTGACTTGATATGGAAAATAAAGCCTTTCCGAACTGATGGAGTCAACTACCAACACCAACAAAATATTGACAGAAAAAGGTGCCAAACTTAGGGCAGGGAAGAGTTTTCCACTGGACGTAGAAACGCTGGTGTCAAAGCGGGAAAGTACTGTTTAATCCAACTCCCGTTCATAAGCTCATGGGTAAAATACATCACAACACGATTTCACTCATAACGTGGTCGAAAATTATGGACCTTCTCATGTCTACACTACAGTAGATATACATATAAACAGCCTCAAAAACCTAACAAAGAAACTCCTACTTTCTACCTCAATAAAACTCAGACTCAAAAAAAAAATACTACTCTTACCTCATAGCTACAGCAAATCCTTGCATCATTTCTCCGGCATTAGATCCCAATAAATGAAGACCAAGAACTTTCCCATCTCCTTCTCTGAGAGTTACAAGTTTGATATAACATTGAGAACAACTCCGTTCCGGAATTGCAAACTCCAATGGTTTGTAGTAGGCATGGTAAATCTAAAATGACAGCGTTAAAAACATCAAATATTGAACAAAATTGATTCCTGTATTACCTAATAATTATGTTCACAGCAGGGAAGACAGATGGACAACAAGTGTTCCACAGATACTATTCCATGGTCCACGGATAAAATAATAACTCGAGACTCAATGAGTTTTGCCAATATTCCAACTGGTCTTATGGTTTATTTTTCAGAGTTTTCACAACAATAAGTCGGTATTAGGATACATAGAATACATTTTATTGGAGTTCAGTAATTATAAAATATGGCAAATTCTCTACACTCTGCCTATTTACATCTCAAGGGTGGCCATTATCGGCCTTCAAAAGGTCGCAGAACTATCGTTAGTAATGCATGAAGCTTCATGTAGGAGCCCCCGAGTCCTTCTTCACATTTGAAACATGGAAGATATAACAAATTCGTAACACAAACCTCAATATTATCATCGCCATATTGAGCTAAAGCAATTTCTTCACTCATTCCAACTGTGCTGTATTCCAGGGGTGTAAACACAGTCGTAGGTATGATGTCATACTGCATTAATTCATTGGAATCAGAAAACAGTCGACGAGCCAAAAGCTTTCCCGCCTTTATTGCTACCGGAGTGAGCTCAGGGCGATTCTTCAAAAGTAAAAATTATTTATAAACATTCGGTATCACCACTGAGGTGCACAACATAATATTGGTGGTTTATGGTGCTCTCTGTGATGATACTATTCTCTTGTCTATTTGCTTGCACAATATGACTCCATATATGATTTGACTTCATCTGGAGTTTGGTAGCTTATTATGGAAAACCAATTTACCGTTGAGACCCAGCTGCAATTATTAATATTTTCTACCCCTGAAATAATCGGTGCTTATTACTACATAGTCAGTGCAGAGCAATCAGCATTAGTAACTTAAAAGTAGTAAATGTTTAACTGGTTTAACTAATTAAGTTATCAAATTCACGATACAGTTTAGATCTGAACAACGCTAAGTTACATATATACGTTATACATTATATACAGTATGTATATGATCAGTAGTTTGATTCATTCTCATGATACAGAAAAATATTCCTACACATAAAGCTGTCAAACATCATAGATTCATGTTTACCTCTGCAACGTCACCAATTGCGAATATTCCTCTTGCTGTTGTTTCTTCTAGATCATCAACGATAATCTTGCCAGATAGTTCTGTTTGAACTTGGCTATTTTCCAAGTCGAGTTGTGAGGTAATCGGGTCTCTACCTTGATAAACAATAAATATAAGTAACACAGCACAGGTATATGTACTTGATACAAGTTGAACATCTCTAATTAATAACTTTTTTGATTGCTAACATGGCCAAGTTAGGGTTGGTTGGTTGGAAACCTTAAAAGATGAAAAACCGAAGCAGTATTTCCCAAGAGTCATAGTCACTGATAATTACCACTTATTATTGCAAGGGTCACATGAACTTGAACAGTATCAAAAGTTTCATTGTATCACAAAGAAAATGCAAGCAAGACCAACACAAACTAATAGGAATATGACTAAAAATGAGGAGGATAAAAAACTGAGGTTCCACTGTATATAATACTTTGACCTGGACCCAGGGCATTCCTGCTAAGAGACGATCAATCTGTATCTACAAAGCATTATAGATTACCAACTGCTAATAGCACAGTATTGTATTTTTCTATTATTTCTTCATTTCCATTGACAGATTTCATCTTTACAGATATTGTATCATCTTCGATACGTTTTATTTCACTCGGCATCAATCCTCTCATCACCTTCATTCCACTTTCAATGATATGATCAGTGATCAAGCCAGCCATTTGCTGTCAGAAAGAGAATTAGATATTTACTTTGAACTAATAAAAATTAGTTACAAATTTATAGATAGCTTGCGGAGTCCACCCGGATCCCAGAAGATAACTTCCATTCATGGGACATCGCATGCAGAATAATAGCATATACAAGGTATGGTTCCAAAAGTGTTTACCTGGTCGAATCCACGCAATGGTATTGATCTGATGGCCAGTGTAGTATCAAATCCAAGTCCATGGAGAAAACCAGCACATTCCAGGCCAACATCTTCAAACATTTCACGAATGGTTAAGGAATAGAAAAATAGAAATACACAGCAATTAAATATAACTCTTGTAATTACAGCTGTCACCTATTCTTTGCCAACAGTTTCAGGAGACAAACCTTTCACTGTATATACTGACTAGACTTGCACACAATAGAAAAGGCAAAATTAATCACACATGTATAGCATTGTAGCATAAATATAACCTACTATTTGTGGTGCCTATAATTTTAACAGATTGCATACTTGAATTCCAAGGAAAAAATGAAACAAATGTTTATCAAAGGATACAGCTTCCTCCAACTACAAGTCTGAAAAAATAAAATAGAGTTTACTATAATTTCTAGGCTATAAGGAGCAAACTTTTTAATGGATTCTGACCCCACAGTGGCACCAAGTGGAAGCTTTATTCATTTTTTTATACACACACCTAATTCTCTCTATTGTTTTCTCCATTAGTGGTAACCTTGGCATAAAAATGTTTGAAATATTTTCTCCATAGGTGCACCATATAGAATGCATGCTACCTCGCTGTTTCTTTTCCTCAACTGTTGCAGGAGGAAAGGAGGAGATATACTAATGAGATTTGAAACCACAGTATGAAAGGCAAAATTATTGCCGCCAAAATTAAATGGAAAATAACACTAACTCCATCCATTATTACACATGTTTGGTATTATAGCATACATATATCCTACTATTTGTGGTGCCTATAATTTGAACTGTATTATGTTTTCCTCAGGACCTGAGGCTCAATAATTTTTTCAAATTTCCCCTCTAGGATGTAAGCACCTCATCTTTGACACAATCAATATTAATATTATTTTATAATAGTAAAGGGGGCAAAATAGTGCCGACAAAAATAACACATAGATACATGTCAATAACATAAACTCCATATCACAAATGCATTGCATTGTAGCATAAATATATCCTACTATTTGTGGTGCCTATAATTTTAACTGTTTTTATGTTTTCTGAGGTTTATTTTTTTTTTATAATTTTCCCTATAGGATGTATGTGCCTTATCTCTGAAATTAATAATGTTCTATAAAATAGGGGGGGGTGCTTGTAATTTAGAGTTTCATGGACAACAGCACACTCCTTACGTTTTCCCAGGCGGTTTCTTCATCCAAAACAAGTCGTCACTTGTGACACAATTTTCCTTTGCTCCAGGTATCTGAGGGATAAAAGAGGTTCAGAGTATAAATTAAAATTGATCACTGTTAAAGTTTTAGTGCTATTTCAAACACAGGTTAGATCTCATATTCTAGTTTAGTAGAAATGACTTTATGTCGAGTGGCGATATGAAAAATAAGATCTTACATCTGGATATCTTGGTCTTCCACCGACTGCGATGACGATATTTTTACTTTGCAGATAAAGTTCTTTTCCTTTGTTTGTGACGGCCTTAACTGTGTTCTTGTCCACAAAGCTTCCATATGCATTGTAATACTTAACGTTTCTAAAAAAAAAGGTTGTATTATAGAGCCAATCAAATACATAGTATGTTGGGTCAAAAGTTCAATGAAAAGGTTAAATCTATTTTTTTAACAGAATTTTTTTGTTCTTAAATTAACCTCTTCCTACATGGACAGTGACTTAACACTGTACGAACCTTTATAATTGCAACAGGGAAATTTTTCAATTCAAATCAAGCTTATATAAAATATTTGGTAAAGAGTTATCATAGAATAATATGTGTTTACCTATCATTTAATTGTACCTTATGTCCCCAATTCAAAGATCTAATGTACATCTGAATTGCATGGCTCAGTTCAGACCTAAAAAACATAAAATCAAGCATGAAGTTTCTCATCAGCTGCCAAATAAATTAGCTTGTTACCAGTTGTTAGATTTCACATCGACATTCCATCCAAATTTTTTTGCATCTTGCATCGAATGACCGAGCAATGCAGCGTGATGCATTAACTTTTTCGGGATGCATCCTACATTCACGCAAGTCCCGCCAATGTCCCATTTTGTCCCTGTAACATAGAACATAGACGCATTAATTAAACCTCTTTGTTAACTGTTTGAACCTTGCCAGGAGTATGTTTTCACTCGAGAGAGTCAACGAGGCAAGTATACCAGTATACACAATGAACATAAGGTAAACAAAATCTGGTACTCTACAGTACACACCACCAACTTAGGGATGACTTCAAAAGACCTTATTGGCACAATGATATTATAATTAACCTTGTGGTGTAGGTTTGACAAAATCTAAAACGGCGACAGATTTTCCAAGATCTGCTGCTTCTTTGGCGCACGCAAGACCTCCAGAACCACCACCAATGACAATCAAATCAAACTCGTTCTTCTCTAAATATGAAGATAGAATATAAAAGTAAAAATGCTAAGCTAGCATGGAAACCAGGTATAGTATGAGTATACTATTAACTGCGTACCTTGAGAATAATGACGTACGTTATAACACGCGATTCTGCTGCTTCCTAATGAAGTTTTTGACAAGGTGAATGAATTTCTTGTGATGGAACGAAATAAAATATTCATTATTTTGTTTCAATTTCAGTTCACTTGAACGGGAATTATATCAAAATTGATTGAATTAAGATAATTTTAGTCATTGCCTTATAAATACCAAAACCACCACTGAAACATTCTTGAAAGGGTTATTCCCATAAGGTCACTGTTATGGTTCACTCATCGTTGAGAAAATCGAATCGAGAAGTGCGAAGAAATTTATTTTCAGCTTAAATATTCTTGAAAATTACTACTTTTTAATGTTAGATTTATTCAGAATTACCAAATGTAGTTAAGATTTAGCGTAATTATTGAAAATTAACGCACGACTGGAACTCTTAATCCAGTGTCGTCACGAATTAGGTTATGACATCACTTCCTTTATCTTAATGTCAGGATTGTAATGATTGTACAACAAAGGTATAGATAGTCGGGTATAGATTCTGTGTGATGACGTTGAATGAAATCGAGTTTCTATTGTATAATTAGATTTATATATTTTTCTCATCAGCGTCATAACGAAACTACTATATTTGAGAATCCTCTGCATAGTTTATGAATCAGCTTTTAATCGGACGGGATTAGACTAATGCAATCAAGAACACATGAGTACGTAGTAGGAATCACAGGAATCACACGGCGCGTGATTCTTCCAGTTATTTATTTCTATAGTGACAGTCATATGTTTATCATGTCACGTCGGGTATAAAGGAGAAACGCATATTGCTTTCCATGTACGTCGTAAGATCGGGTACAATACCAGACCGAAGAAAAGGCGGAGTTCTCGATATTGTGCTATCGAAAAAACCCATAACAACATTAACGAATAGATATTAATTTCGAGATACGAAGGCATCGAGGACTGGTACATGCAAGTAGTTTGAGAATATTAAGGTTTGCTGAGGGATAGGGTGAGTTAACAGTAATTTTTCACCTCCCCAATAAGCCCAACTCATTTTCCATGAAACCACACTACAAGACTGGTGCTTGGGATCAAGACAGCTATGAAGCAATTGAGACTACTTTATACTTTTTATCCTAGATTTTGTGGTACTTATAATTTTATGTTGTATCATGTATCAAAGGCCTTTTAGACTCAGATTAATTGTTAAACTTTGTGAAATATAAGATGTAATGTAAGAACTACTATCAGACGGTGCTAATAAATGTTAAAAAATAATATCTGTAAAATTTCAGTGTACCTTGAAATTTTAGTTAAAACATTACAACAGCCTTTTGATTTTCACCTGAAAATCATCATGTCAAACCCGTGGATCGATGACCCCTCCCAGGCGAAATCCAACAGGTGGTTGGACGATGACGAGGAGGATTTCGACCCCAGCAGAAATTACTTAGCCCAGGTGGTTGAAAAGAAAGAGTACAACATGGTAGAAAGTACGAAACGATCGTTACAGTTATTGAATGAATCGGAGCAAGTTGGGACCGCTACTGCTGAGGTAAAACCTTGGGGTGATATGGGGTAGTTTGGGCCAGGGCCATAGCAAGTTTTTATCGCACTCAGGGCAGAACCTGAATTTGCCCCCCTTACATATAATACAATTCATCAACTGTTGCATAGTTATACTATTATGAAAGAACTATACAGTATGTCTGAAGGAAAATAATTATTGTTAAACATTCTATATTTTTTTTATCCCCCATGATTGGCAAAGCAACCAAAACTCTTGATGCAATTTTGGTGCCCCCTGGGCATCCACACATTCAGCCTCCCATCTAGCTATGGCTGGCTAGCTAAAAATTGTCTCTACAGCCCTGTAAGCAATGGATGTGCCAAGAGGACATTATTCTTAGCATCACTTTAATTTGTCTCTTTATTCCCTTCAACTTTAGGAACTTCTCAGACAACGTGAGGCTCTCGAACGAACCGAAAAAAGAGTTGACCAAATGGAAGAAGATCTCAAGGAGAGCGACAGGCATATACAAAGTATTAAAAGCATATGGGGAGCATTTGTCAATAAATTCAGGAAAGAGCCTGTGCCCAAACCTGTTGCCCAACAAGAAAATAGTGGGTGAGATATATTGAGTAAAAGATATATATGTTTCAGGAAGCAGAGTGCTTAGAAATACAACGCCAGATGAGGTCATTATAACATTAGTGTATATGATAAGTTCTTCAAGCCTAGGTTTCTTAGTGATATAAGCATATACTTCCTTCGCAACATGATGAATTAATGAACTATAAAATTGTATATGGAAAGCTGAGTACATGCACTTCAAATATATCACTGTGGATGACTAACTAAACATATCGAATGAATCATTAGAACTCTTTGATTTCTTGACTGGTGACTCAAGTTTCCAACAAACAACAAGCGGAAACAGTACAACAAGCGGAAACAGTACAAAGCAGAGTCCATTAATTGATCATACTAGTCGCGTGATTAAGAGTTTCTTTTCCAAATGCATCACTAACTTCTAAATATTTCAATAGATCCTGTAGATTGCAACAGGCGATAACAAATTCCGAAACTCAGCGAATAAACCGAGAAATCACAGAAATTCATCCGGTTCTTGTAAAACAAGACGAAACAAGAAATTTATACGCAGGGAATGCACCGTCCGCATCGACATCTAGGTCAGAAAGAATGAAACAAGTCGATGAAAACTTAGGTAAGCCAAAAACTTTCAGCCAATCAATGTTTTTGTGAGCTCTGCCTTTTTTCAAATGAATGGACCCTAATGATGGGATCATTAAGCATTGACCAAAGTCCAAATACAAGGCTGTATGAAGAACCAAGAAAGTGGAATGCAGATATTATGTAATTGCGAAAACCAAGTTGAATCGAGAGTCGCGTTAAAAGACAATGAAATGAACGGTATTAGCTGTGAATATTTATAAAACGATGACATAGTATTCATATTATTGCTGCAACAACACTTAAGATGCTGACGATGAGCACTCAGCAGGTTGCCATGTCAATCCCGTCCCGACCAGACCCTTTTAATGAAAAAATGCTGCCATGACCTGCTCTAGGATACCTTAAGTCATGACCAAATGGGTCCAACTGTTATAAACAAACTTCCTGTTATATACATATACATTTTCTTAGTCAGAGCTTCTACAAACAAAACTTTAACAAATTTAGCCCTCTCGGTTAACAAAATTACCAATTCTTTACAATACCAACTTATTTTTCTCACAGATCAAATGAGTTCCGGATTATCACGATTGAAATCACTTGGCCTTGGACTCGGTGAAGAAATCGAAGCTCAGGACAAAATAATCACAAGACTGGGAGATAAAGTCACACGGGTCGATGATAAGACCGACAAAACTAACAAAGAACTTATCAAACTGAACAGATCATAGAAAGTTTCAACAGTAATGAACTAAGGGGTAACTTGTGTGTCTGCCTTCTATTAGGAAACTCTGTATGTAATTACTACATAATTTCAGTAGAGGAATTATATTTAATCAATTATAATGGAAAACGCATTGTAGATAGATGAAACACTCGCTCGTACTTCAGGTTTCTAGTAAGTTACAATCCGAAAATGATCTACTATCATCGGGCTTAAGTAGAGATTTTCTTATATTTTTTAGTTAGAATTGTTGCCGTGGCTTCCAGAATCAAGGCCAAATTGTAAACTTAAAGTGTAACTTGGTTATCATTCACAAAACATAGCACAATTGTTACTATATAACAGCAAAAAGCCGTACATTTGACAAGAGGGAAAGGAAAAGCAAGAGAGCAAGATCTTTTACTGACTCTAGTAACGCAAAAACTGCTCTGACACTATAGCCCTGAAACCATATTTCATCGAGGTTTGAATTTGTTACCTAGTAAAAAAATTTACAGCATTTATCTTGAGATTCAGATTCAATTCAGCCAACTATTTTTAAACTTAGCCAGGACAAATGCAACCAAGTGCCACATTTGGTATGTAGTCCTGTAGTTTAAGAGAACACTAGTGTAGATGCCTCAATTACCTGCATAATAATCTCTAATCCTGTTCTTGATGCAATCCTTTGCTAAAATACTTCATGTATATTCTTTGCCTTTATTTATTGTTGAATAAAGATATTATGAGGATCGAGTTTCTCGCTTCTTTAATTCTCTGCCACCTTCCTTGCTTGTGTTCCTGCCCAACGCCCGCATACAGTTTATGTCCCGTCGGGGAAAACTGCAGGCTGTTTATGAATCCGGTCACCGGGATAGAAAACAGACAATCTAACGTCAGAAATTTTGGTCCACATTTCCATATCTTAAGTTGTCCGTTGGAGGAGCCCGTGGCAACAAGGTCGGAGTTCGTTAGGGCCGTTACAGCGGTGATCCAGGGTTTCGTGCCAGATTCAATCGGGTGAGCGTCCCTAATGGTCAACAACGGCTTTTTTTTCATCACGCTCCACAAACACACAGAACCATCATCAGCGCCGGTAACAAAATGCTCCTCGTTAATCAGTTTAATACAATCGACGCATCCAGCATGACCGTGATATATCAGCTGAGATTCTTCAACAATCTTCCATATTCGTACTGTACAATCACGGCCTCCCACAGTGGCACAGCGTTCCCTAGTCAAACTGTCGCAAGCCAGAACCTCATTTTGGTGTCCGAACAAGGTCTCCACGTACCCCATCACATCAAGGTTCCACACCTTCACACATCGGTCACTGGAAGCACTAAAAAGCTGATGAGAATTGAGCCTAAATGCTAACCCATTGACAGCGCCACGATGACCTTTGAAACAATGAATGTGTTCGCAAGTTTCCACGTTCCATACGTGAATCAGGTTGTCTTTTCCACCAGAAACCAAAAATTTATTATCTGAAGAGATAGCGAGACAGACTATGTGACCTGTGTGGGTAATTTTGGGTTTGCAACGATGACCCCCTTTGATTTTGAATAATTTCATGCTCTCAACAGGGTCCCATTTTATTATACAGCAGTCTTTCGCAGAGGAAAATAAAAATCTCTCATCGGGTGATACCACAATGCATGTGATCGGTAATTTGTGTCCTCGGAGAACTTTTATTTCATCGAGCTCCGGCACTTTGCATTTATCTGCGATTTTCTTCTGTAGTTTTCCTGCTTGCTCGAGGACATCTTCTTGTAACTTATCTCCAACCACATCTTCATCCGAACCATCCTCATCACTTTCCTAAAAGGTATTAATGAGATTAATTAAACTAAAGTAACCAGAGGAGGTGCTAAGCAAAAAAAAGTTGGGTCATTCGTCATTTGTGGAATTGAATTATTACCTCTTTGAGATTCTTCAATTCCTCCAGGTACTTCTTTGTCAGTCGCAATTTCTTCTCCTGTGCTGTTTCTTCCATGTCAAAATCCTCCAAATCTTCTTCCTCATGATGAACTTCCTGGTCAATTTCTTCATCGGAATCGCTGGGAATCTCATCATCAACATTAAACTTTACTTTCTTGACTCTTGCGTTCCGAAACTTGTTTTTACTTCCAGATTTATCTCGTGAACGTTTCGCGCTACGCGTTACAGACATAATTAGGCTAAACTGTGAAACAATGGCAAGTGTGTCAGGAATCATTAATTTTAAAACCTCATTTATATAAGCCAACTAACTATATCTAACCTGTTACTAACATTAACATCAACTAACTATTACCATCTCTAGGTTCCATAACGGCCCTTTGAGCAGTTGAATAACCTCCCGGACTCTCTCCCCATGATCGGCACGTGTGGCTCATCACATCGCCAGTACCAATTAACCGCAAGATGGCGGTAATGACTAGTAACTAGAACTGCGTTGTGCCTTTTACGGTGGTTTCTAGGACGAGGAGTGAAGCGGTTATCCCAGTTCGTGTAGTTTTCTCCCAGAATTCGATCAATTCCTGCGATATATTTGCCTATTGCGAGCAGTAGTTCAGTAGAATGAAGGCTAAGTACACTTGGCCATTCCCAACTAACGAACGGAACCCGGGATTCTCATGGAAATGCAGTAGCAGCGTGATTTCCAGTATGGTTGGAATTTTGAGTAAAATTTGGTTGTGCAAAATGAACAACGTCGTTATCCATTCGAAAAATAGATTGTACGAAGCTGTATTGAATCGTCCGCGAGATACTGCACTCATAACTGTTTCCAATCACTTTAGCTGTATAGATGATCCATTGCTTTGGGGTTGTTTATCCTGGAAAGCTTTATTGCGACCCTCAACACTACGTTGGTCTCTGGCAGCTCATGACATTTGCTTCACCAACAGAATGTACGGCATGTTTTTTGCTTTAGGTAAAGTGGTCCCGGTCGTTAGGGGTGAGGGGGTGTACCAAAAGGGGATGGATTTTGTACTGGAAAAGACAAAACGTGGAGACTGGACCCATGTCTTCCCTGAGGGTAGAGTCAATCTGGAAAAGACATGGATAAGGCTCAAATGGGGGGTAGGGAGACTCGTATGTGAATGTCAAACGAAGGTCATTGTGTTACCTATCTATCACATCGGAATGGATGACGTCCTACCCAACACGAGACCCTACATCCCAAGACGAAACAAGGCAGTGACGATAGTTGTAGGAACGCCATTGAATTTCGAATCAAACTTATTCCGATGGAGAGAACTTAACTGGAGTGTCGAAATGATGCGTAAAGCGGTCACAGATAAAATACAAGAGGAACTGCAAAAGTTGAGAGAAGAAGCTGAACTATTACATCAAAAACGATTGAAGTCATAGCAGTATTCAATGCATCATTCTATCACAAAAGACTAATGCAACCAAGTCTCCTCTCCCCATATTTTGTGAATGCCTTAAGGCAGAAGCATTGTTACAGGCAGTTTAATAGTCGATCGCAGAATGTTTCTTTTTACTAATTAATTGAATATTTGACTAGAATGACCATGGTGTTTTGGTCTATTTTTATATAATTGAAATTATTTAAAATCTCTTTGTCACATAATGCTGTACATTGAAGAAACATAGGTTAGTAATAAAGTCATTTAGGTTGCAGGGTGCTAAGAAAAACGATCGTTGACATGTTTCACCTTAAAGGGGATCACAGTCATAGAAAAGTTTTTCACTGCTGTTATTTACCTTCACCCAGATTATTTGATGACCCTTTTTGATTTTTGGAATGACACTGAACTGTATTTCATTTAGCATAAGTTTATTTATCTTTAGCCCTTCTACTATTGAGGAAAAGAAACAATCCATATTAGTCAATTACATTTGAATCTGTGCATTTACTGCTATGCAGATAGAAAATTGTTTTTCAACTTCCAATAAAATTTTCTTTTAATTTTTCATGGAAATTATTCATTTTAGAATTTATTAAAATGAGTCGTATTTACACCAACAGTAAGCTCGGTACATTACCAGTGCATACACATAATCTACAATCGTGGCCAGTTGCTGAATTTACAAAGAGGTGAGACGCATTTGGTATTGATAGCATTAGGATGGGTAGCAATGAAAATTAGAAAGATCAAGATCTATATTAAATAACACTTAATAATATAGGTTAATAAACTTTTGGCAATATACAGGTAATAATAGTAGTTCAATCCCTCTAACATATATCAAATACAGCAGGTCTATAACATCAAATTTTTTATGTTTAGTGGCAATGGTGTTCTTTTGGAGGGAACAGTTCAACACAAATCAAGGCATATGGTTTTAGATGCTGGAGGACAGAAGGTAAACTTCTTCTATTCATTTTCAGTCATATTACAGAAATCTCAACAAGTTTATACCTATTTTCCCCACAGTATCGTTATTATGTCGTACACACTGCAATAAAGCAAGCTCATCGTCGGCAATTCGATTCATCGGGAAATGAAATGAATCCAAATTTCAGCGAGAAAAATAAAGTTAGCACTGGTTACCTCATGTCATCATACAGTTGAGTATACAACAGAAATTTCTATCATAAAAATCAGTATTCCAACAATGTCCATTATCACACAGAGGTCCAAGACAAAGGTAAAACAGATAAAATCCCGAACAATCAACTCCCTTCACTACTCAACAAACCTCAACTGCTTGATTGTATTGAAAAACATAGCAAACCTGAAACAATTGGTTTCTGGATGGACGAAAAGGACTTTGAAAAGTTGGACATCAACATTGGTGATCCCGTGCGAATTAAAACAAAAGGAAACTCGCCTTTCATAGGTAAAGTAAGAAAGATGAAAAATAGACATCATGGTGCACGGTGACTTTTGAGACACTCTGTATATACAATGAAACTCTGATGCAACTTAATTTATAGGTCGTAATGTTAAATTTTATGTAAGATCAATTAATAAGGGTTGAAGAGGCCTCAAAAACAGTGAGCAATATGGCTGGTGATGAACCTGTGGGTGCATCATGGACAGATAAAATATTGGCAAATAAAACCACAGAAGAGAAGTTGGTGGAAACTGGTGAAGGAGTTGATGATGATGAATGGGTGAGAATTTATAATTTCTTAAGTGTCCTATTAGTATTAACGATAGCTTTAAAGGTCCAACATAATAACGTCAATTTTTCATTCCTACAGGATGACTGAGTCCTCAAGTCAAGAACACACATTTATGCAGGCAATAAAATGACTACTTTTTCATCATACTTTTCTATATTTCACTTGTATACCTTGTCCTTAGTTAACAATAGGAGAAACATTTACTATTCACTTCAACTATCTTATTAGAAGGCCTCAGCAGTGCTGGATCAACCATGAAAAAATATAAGCATGTGCGTAAAGAGATGAAGGGTCCGCAAAGAAAATTCATATTAGATATGATTAGATAACATTACAAAGGACAAGGTGTATTTTCCTTCCCTTTTCAATATGTGTATGCGGAATGCAATAAACTTTTAAATATTAATAATATATAATCTTTTATAATACAAATTACTTAGCTGGTTGTGAGAAACATTGTATAGAGAGATGAGATTAGCAATTGCTTGGAATTATTAGTCATATTATTGAAACTGAGTCATGATACTGTATTCGGAAGACAAAATAAAAACAAGAAATCTCTACGAAAGCAATCTACACTACAGAGCTACATTATCAATGAATAATTAGGAATTGTTTAAAAAAATATAATCTGCATTACAAATCTTTGACAACATGGAAGGAGGACTTGATTAACTGCAGTAGGAATCAATGATTCCTTTCTCGTGTGTATATATACAAAATAGACAAGCCTAAATCAGTTAGTTGATTCACAACTATTCTACCATAACACAGGATTGGCATAGTTTCCTATGTCAATTTTCAACAGTTGAAACTTAATTTTGGATCGAATGCCATTATAGTACTTTCAATTAAATTATAATTTCCATTGCAAAATTATCTCAAACTGCCATACAATTACCTGCTTTGATCAAACAAAACAAAAAACTGCTCAAATACAAAAACTACTTGGTGGAGTTCAGTTATAAACAAATGTTAAAAATCTCATAATCTAGAACAAATTATCTAACACTTAAATATGAATATGGAAGACAAGGGGTGACCATTCTAAAAGAGTAAGTACCATTAGACTTATATAATCAAAAGGGTGTCCATTTCCAAACTTTCAAAAAGAAGGACATTGCATAGACCTACATGGGTCATAGGTAATCACACCATACATATACAGTGCGTTCAATATGGATTCGATAACATGACAATTCAGAATAGGGGAGACCTGGGGTTGCAAGGAAGAATGTAACCTGGGACTTGAAAAACAGTTATAATTCACCTTAATAGTCAATGGCAAGCGCCTTTACATGTTTTTTAACATAGTAGCTATGATGCAGTGCATATTTAAATAAGTACAACCATTTTCTTAATGGTGGTTAGATCTCTAGTCAGCTCATCTTTTACGAGTTTTATTTTCCCATTAATCAGCCTGTTAGTTGTATCGATACTTTCCTTAACAGAAGCGAACCCTTCTCTGTACTCTGACTTCAAACGTGACATTTCTTCTTCAAAACGTTCGTTTTGTTTTTTCATTCTAACGAATAAATTTACTTTAATTTTACTCTGCAGCTCTCTCATACAATGTTGCATAGTGATCAGCAAAAATAATTAGAAGGAGTGGAAAATTAAAATAATAGCAAGCAGCCTGTATAATCTATACCAGCATATAAATCACTCCTGAATTTCTGAGGTGTGTTCTACGGTTTAGCTTATATTTGCCTGATAAGTCGACCTGCATAATGAGGCAGCACCACCTCCATGTAGCTGTCAAGAATTTTCATGTGTTATCCAGTAGTTGACACGCAAGTAGTGAAATAAAACTTGGATCTTTCATACAAGTTGGGGGGGGGGGCTAACATGATAGAATTAGTACACTACCATATGGATGGCAGGTCTGCTGGTAGAGTGACTGTCTTATTTTCATCCAAATTTCATTGGGTATTCAAGTAAGTAGTGGAAATTTTTATTTCTAGTATATAATATTATATCTCATACCTTATGTCAATCTTCTCTTTGTCAGCATAAGTGTTTCGTATCTCTTCACGACATTTGCTCACGTCGAGTTTGCAATCTTCGACAGTTCTTTGTAAATGCTCAATTTTTTCAGTGAGTCTGTGCTCCAAAGCATCCTTGAAAAATCAGGTTGAATATTATTAGAATTTGATACTTGGACTAGCTACTGAAGAAATTTGATTTGTTAAATGTTAATATGTTGAATTTAATAGCAATGTCTAAGCATCATTTCCCTTGGTTCACAAGTGCAAATTATCTAATTAATCCAATTCATCAGACAAGATTCCATCTACAATTCAAATGCCCAGGCAAATATTTCAGCAATAGTAAAAAAAAATATAGGAAGAAATGACCTATTCATGATTGGACCATCCCTGTAAACAATACTAATGTTGAAGATACCTGTTTGCTCTGAGCCAAACTCGAATTAAGTTCAAGGATCTGAGAGATCTGGTTTTCAATCCGTGATCTCTCACTCTCCGACCATTTTCTGTTGCTGTCGATCGAGATTCGAATGTCTTCTATAACCCACTGTAATAAAAACAGAAAAAAAAGGTAAATTTATCTGAAGAAATGGCATGAACGATAGAAAGAAAATTGAATATTTTTTTTACTTTTATTTTTGAATCCATAGCTTCAATCTGTGATGTGCTGGAACCTTTGATAACTTCGATTTTACCTTCATGTTGAGTCAGAATGCCGTCAACTCTCCTCGTTAATTCAGAAATCTGAGAAATAATTATTAGAAATCATATTCCTATATATAATGGATCTCACAGTAGAAGATCGGGTGAAACTGTTCTGGGCATCTTACACCTACTAGGTTGGCCTATTAGTCCACAACATGCAGTGACACCAACTATTAGGCTATTGCTATAGCTTCCACTGCTCTTTAATTGTAATGAGCGACCTATCACTATTTAACAGGAAATCGCTGGAGATGGAAGCAGCAGATTTCCGTGATCATTTATTCAGAATTTTTTGTATTCAGCCAACCAGGCATTATCCAAATACCCTATCTTAATTCATCTGTTTTTCATCCAGCCCACCTAGGCATTGCCCGCAACCCTGATATCTGGGATCATGTAAGAAGTTGGTATATCTAGGTATGTGAATGAATAGGAATTGAATGCTTAAGAGTGCTATATCATATTGTTCATTTAGAGATATCAAGAAGAGATGTCCAGATTTACTGAGACTACCTTCAAGTGGTACTTGAACAAATTTCTCATTGAACAGACCTATCTAAAGAATTTTTATATCAAAGAGTTCAAAGCAGAGAATTTGACCATTTATAGAAAGTAATATAAGCAATCATTTGTCCATAGAACAACTACAGATTATCAACAATATTGAAACTTAAATTACTCATTAAAACATCCATTGAGTAACCTCGTTACAATTAAGGGAATGTCCAAAAAATACCTGTGTGTTGCTGGTGTAGATATAAAATAAAAACCTACTTAACTAATTATTTATGCATCTCATAAATGAAGAAGAAACTGTGTGTGTGCACATAACTCCTAGTTATAAATAACCCCAGCCTAAAACAAATTGATGGAGATTGTTGATATAAGCCACTAAAGAAACCATAGCACTGCCAGTGAAATTTCACCTCTTTTTCAAGCTGTTTTGTTTTTTGCTTATTTGATTCCGTTTCTGAATTCACTTGCTGTTTCTCTAATTGCGAAGTAGAGGAAATACCTCGAAATTCCTGGGCAAGTCTTGCGATAGAAATGTCGCATCTGAAATTTACATGAACACATTTCTTGCATCGAACAATGTAATGCAATGCAATAGAGAAGTGGTATTCGAATTTTTCTTAGTCCACTTTTTAAAATGGTTATGAGTTTGATGTTATTAGAATTTGTTATTTATTGAATATCTTTTTAATGATAAAATGCATTTTTCAAATCTTTACACCAGTTTTTATTGGGTATGGCATTCCTCTTTTTTTTAGCTTCCACCTTTTGTCCCGAAAGCATCTACCCTCCCTTCCCAACCTAGCTTTAAGGACACTAGCATTCCCATAGTTCCTAAATCCCATTTCCAACAATATTTGTAAGTATATAATGTATAATAATAACCTTGCAACTCTTCCTCTGAGATCACTGACACCAGCTTGTGCAAATTGCTCAATACTTTTAGTTTGAACATTTGAATCGGCTTGAAAGCTGTCGCGTGAAGCAAGCTGAGTAAACACGAAGAAAAATATGCCGATAATATGTACAGGAAAATAATTTAAGCTATAACATCTATTACCTCATATTTTACATCTTCCAAATCTCTGGCAAGTTTCTTAACAGTGCTGGTGATGGTTCTTATATGATCATGCCACAATTGCTGCAAAGCTGAATCCATTCCCGATGGTCTGATGTCTTTGGAAATTGATTCTTTTAACTAAATGCAATGAATTAACAGTCAGGGCATATGAAAAAATACCAATATCTAGGGATGCACTGATAAGTTAATTGGCCGATTACCGATTGATTAGCCTTGCATTATCAACAGATACCGATTCATTAGCCACTAACTTTTTTCAAGGTCGATATGCCAATTATATGGTGCAACCCTATTACTAAGACTACTACTATACTGTATTATTGAAAAAAATTAAATTTACCTCATACGCTTTTTCAATCAGATTCCTTGTTGCTTTTTCTTGCTCGTAGAGACGATCTTCAATTTGATTCAAACGTCTCGTGCCTCGTGGAATAGATCTAAAAAAAAGGATGCAGTTTCAACAGTCAGATAAACTAAATTTCTGAATCAAATCTCAAAAAAATACAGCAATCTCTGAATAAATGGATGCTCGTAAAGTTGTGCGACTTTCTGAAAGCTAGGGGAGAAGAGCAAACAATGCCATTATTCCTCTTTACGACTGCTAAAATAATTTCGTCAATGTTTACCTTCGTATAGCTACAACTTTTCCGTCTCCATCTTCGGACATTTTTGAAGAAACACCATGAAAGTGACAGGGAGAGTACTATGCTATTGATAAATCATAAATAGAAAGAAAAAAATATTAAATCACCGCTGATGGAATAAACGAACTAACTTTGAAACCCTGACCACCACTAAACAAAGACACGCATGAATAATTATGGTCATGAGTAACAGTTAAAAACTATTTTGATTTAGTACGGCCGTACATACGATTCAGATGATTTATTAAAAATCGAAAAAAAAAAAATAAATATCCTATATATTCCATTCTTAATCTAATATTCTGTTAAAACAATTTTTGAAGCGCGAACTCAGCTAGTCCTAGTCATGCGTGCTAAAATTACAAGAGCAACGAAACTTAAAAAGGATAATATGGAAGTACCCAACTACGCCAATCCACAACCGCCAGAATAATCCCGTTTGTGGTGCCTTGAAAACTAAGCATGTAAAAAATAAATAACGGAGTAAATAATATTACAGATCGTTAATTTCGATATGGAAGTAAATTTTCGTACATAATCTACTATATTACTATTCTGATTGTAGTTTCAGCTGAAAAAATAAAAACATGTGAATGTAATATTTTGAAAATACCTTTTACCTATACGATCCAATTTGAATAGCGGCAGATAAGATACACGAAATTCATTATTCAAAATATCATATTTTTATATCAAGATGTTCCGACAATTGGTTATAATCTGTCGGAAAAGCTTTTCCACATCATCCATTTATTGTGCGAAACCCGCAAAAGGTTTGTTATTGTCTCCGACAACTAGCCGATAAATTATCTTGAATTACTATTCGTGTTCCAGGTTCAAAGATCGGATTGAGCTCGGCAATTCCAGAACCAGAACCGGTGCGAGATACAAAACTACTTCAAGAATATTGCTGCGGATTAAATTATATGGCTGAAGGGAAAGATCCCGAAATAAAAAACGATGAAGAATATCCTGAATGGTATGGAAATGAAATTGGTGTCTGATTATAAAGATACTACACTAGTATTGTGGACTTATATGGGTTGTCTAGTCACTCTGAAAACCGGATTACGTTACGTTACGTAAGGTTAGGCTAGGTTCAGGTGAGAGATTGGATCATTGTTAACTAGCCCTCATCAAACATAAACTTACCCAACATAACCAGGTTTTCGGATGACCCACGCTACTAGTCAACCCATATAAACCCTCCACATGATCAGTCCTATTACTAAGCTCAAGGTTGGCTAGTATTGTCCTTGATCAAGTCACATTCACTAGCTTACAATCGAACAAGCTGTTAAGTAGGATACCGGTCACTGCAGCAATGCTGATGACCTCCAAGGTTATAGTAACCCCTGGGTCATCATCACGTCAGTGACCATAGGTAATACTGAAGGTTGACTAGTGTAGTGAATTCATATTCAGTTTGTTATTACTGGTGCTTTGATCTCTCTCATTTCAGGTTATGGAAAATTCACACAGGACCACCTAAAACATACAAAGATTACGATCCCAACACAAGAGAATATTGGTACGCACTCGAAAAAGCCAAAGAAGAACACAGGGAACAAATAGAAGCTGGACAAACATTCTATCGTCGCCCGAGAATACAGGAAATTAATTTTAACAGCAGATTACAACCTAAAAAAGAAATATCGAAACAGAAATCGTAATAAATTATTCTCTAGTACTTGGAATGTCGAACGGAATCTGTGTATTTATGTACAGCGAATTTAGAGCAAGCACTCGTGTATTCTGGCTTAATCAAAAAATAGGAACTGAGCTAAAGCATATACTTCCTTCACCACATGATTAATGAACTATAAAAATGCTAACCGAGCACATGTACTCCACATAAATTACTGAGGATGACTATATTGATAAGTCGTTAGAATTCTAAGATTGGTTTTCTTGATTGGTAAAACTGAAGACTGGTAAAACTGTGGGAACTAGAGTTGTCGACTTGCGCTATAGCGAAACAGTGCAAAGGTGGCTGTTGGTAAATGCACACAGACAGAAATCTGCTTAAGGGTACATCAAAAAATGTTTCCTGCGGTAGAGTTTTGACCATCAATACAATTTTTATGATAGTCTCTATACATAGATGATTTGAAGCTGTGTTATCCTAAATATCGTTGAATAAACTGGTAAATAAAATACCTAGGATAACGCCACATCTGATATATTTCACCAAAGGTAGATAATACTGGTATGAATTACGGGTATCAAGGCGAAATTAACAAAGCAAAGTCTGTGACAAATGGAAAGGATTATTATAGGAAGGCAGTATATTCAATAACAATTGGAATAAAGGCGAGTATTATCACAGCAAGGTAAGGGAAATTACAGGACATATTGTTAATTCTAATAAACACAACATCTTAACTTTGAGCAAAGGTTTGGAGATATCAGAGATGATCTGATGGACCGTTACTATGCTTTGTTACAACAGTGATTTATATACATAAAGTTTATATATGAATGCTATCAAGGGCTGGTGTAACAAGCAAAAATTGATCTGAAATTACTCAAAAAATTAGTATTTTTTCTCTGAAGTACAGAAATCAACTACCTATGATCTAAGCATAAAGGAAGGTGTGATCGTCCTTCCCAGGGAATACTCTCCCATTGCTAATTGATATGGAGCCATTGGTCTCGATTGTCATTATTTTGCTCATAGGATTTCTTTGATCACCCGGGAAAAATTACATCTTACTACTTTCTTACTTAAAACCAATGTTAGTAGTTATAGTGCACAAAAAATCATATGCATACTAGCACTAGCATACCTATTATTAATGCCTAGCAACTTCATTACAAAAGCAAAGGAACTTCGCAAAATGTGACGTAGTCCAAATAAGTTTGAACATCACTGGCTTCGAGAGAGGATTACTTTTAGTACGTATAAAGCAATGAAACAAAACCTGGTTTCCTCTAAACTTCGGTTCTGTCATATTGTGGACGAGTTGGAGTCTTCGTTTTGCGAATCGGTTTCTCTGGAGCAGATTTCTTCCCGCTGTTTGATACTGGTTTCCACATGAGACGACTGCTGTATCCAGATTGGGTGCTATTACTGTCATCCTAGAGATTCAAGAATTGAAATTATCGTTTGGCAAGAAAACCATGAGTCACTGCATAAATTCTAGGCCGGGTTTGTTCGAACACCAATAGCAAATATAATCGTTCCAAGGTAAGTTTTAAATGGAAATACTTTACGCACTAAAAGAAAGAAAACATTCAAGGTTGTAAACTGATACGTACTTCACTGAGTTTTGACAATGTTGCATCACTGCAAGTCGAATCTATGCTGTCCATCGATTCACGAGACCCTCGAAGAAGTCTCCTGAAAAAACATCAGGGTATACTGAATATAAAATCTTTGCTCGAGTTATCGCATGATTTTCAGATAAAAATTTGGGTTTGAGCTCTCTGAGAGAACAGGAAAGGATCAAATCCCACTTGGGGTTGCTCCAACACCCCCAGATTACAAAATATGAATCTAGACCCAATATACTTAAGAATTTTTGCGATAAAATCCTGGGTCTCTCTGCCTTGGGTCACAATTTGTATTAATATGCCAATGAAAGATTTTGACTTCAAATAGTTAANTCCTAGAGATTCAAGAATTGAAATTATCGTTTTTCTATTCTAGGCTGGGTTTGTTCGAACACCAATAGCAAATATAATTGTTTCAAGATAAGTTTTAAATGGAAATACTTTACGCACTACAAGGTTTACGATACGGTACATCACCAACAGTTGGAAGATAATTTGATATGATAAAAGAAAACATACAAGGTTGTAAACTGATACGTACTTCACTGAGTTTTGACAATGTTGCATCACTGCTGACAGTCGAATCTATGCTGTCCATCGATTCACGAGACCCTCGAAGAAGTCTCCTGAAAAAACATCAGGGTATACTGAATAAAAAATCTTTGCTCAAGTTATCGCATGATTTTCAGATAAAAATTTGGGTTTGAGCTCTCTGAGGGAACAGGAAAGGATCAAATCCCACTTGGGATTGCTCCAACACCCCCAGATTACAAAATATGAATCTAGACCCAATATACTTAAGAATTTTTGCAATAAAATCCTGGGTCTCTCTGCCTTGGGTCGCATATTGTATAAATATGCCAGTGAAAGATTTTGACTTCAAATAGTTGAAACTTTAGCAATTATCTATTTCCATAGGTTATTGGGATTATGCTTATTCAGTGTCTTAGCTAGCAGTTGTAATTGAAATAATCGTTCCAACCTTTGAATTGGAGATGAATAACCATCCATTGGCATCCTGGAGACCCTGCTCTCCAGAGTCCATCTGCTTGTGTTGCAAGATAACAGAGAATCACAGGATCCCGACATACTCCTGGTCGATTCAAAATTAGTCGATCCGGACAACACGGTGGATTGGGAATCGATTGACGGATTTCTCTGTGCTTTTTTTCTCGCTGTGATGTCATCGAGAGATTCCTGGGATGATGCTGCTAATTCAAGACGTCTTCTTTTCAAACTGAAAATATTGAACGAATAGTAAATTTATAGTTTGGTAAAAATATGATACTGTGAACATTGCCATTTACCATGTGCAATTAACCACAAAATTAAACTATTTTCATTAATAAATGTGAAGTAGTGCTGTACATTGAAGAATCATAGGTTTTCGCTCCTCGTACTTAGGATTGTTATCGTCATTGTACTTTCTAAGCACATTTCACTGGAACTTGGTCATTAATTGAGGAGTAAGTCATCTAGACCCGAAGGAGCTTTTTATAAATAAAAAAAAGTGAATCGTAGACATATTTCTCCTTCAAAAAGTTATATACTAATGTTATGATGCTTGAATGGGTCAGGTTTAAACCATTGCATACAAGGTTGTACTTGGTGTAGGCAAATATGAAGTGAAATTTTTAAATACTCAATCTCCTCAATGTTGTACCGGACTTACCATGATTTTGGTGTTTGTCTTATAGTTTCATTCTCCTTGTCATTATCATTATCCATGTTCCCTTTGCAACAGTAAACAGTGATTTTCCCACAGTCGCTACCACTCAGATAGACAGCTCCTTCTGTGATGGCTGAACCAAGGTATCTGGGACTGTTGGAAAAATCGAGTCAATGACATAGCCCTGCCGTGCGTGATTCCTACTATGACAATTTTTTACCTTGGTATGTTCATATAAGCTTGCTGCATGGCTATGTTATCATTGTGATCAACTACTTTCAGTATCTCAACAGAGTAGAAATGAGTTACGATCAGATACGGACTTCGATATGCTGAGAACAGAAACAAATATCATCTCTGAGTTGCAATTGAAAGTACAGTATTTTTAGTATATTCAAATCGAAAAGGGGCTGGGGCTATTGGCCCACGATTTTAAGGGGTGGGGCATTCCAACTAGCAGAGGGAGAGAGAGTTTATGAGTTTATTATTTTCCTAATCAGACATGGGGTCAAATAATATGGGCTATACACTGGCTAATTTATAATTTCAATTTTTAAAGTTTTGTATTTTCGTACCAAATGACAACGGCAATCTAGACCAAGTAATGTTGTTTGCACGAGTTCTCTTGCCAAAAGCGTCAACGAAAACACCGAATTCTAAAAAGGTAAAAAACTCTTCAGCATCACGATCTTCAACAGGATTATTTAACTTCATTTATCGGATTTAAAATCAAAAATCTATAAATTACCATGGTAACACAGCAAATATTCCTGCTTTCCATCTGACATCTGTGCGATCTGAAGAACGGAAACTGGGAACGAGTCGTGCGCGAAATGCAGTGATTTATCCGAAGAATCCAAAAATTCTGAAATATTAATTTTTAACAATCAGTTACTATTTGAATATTAAAAATCAAACTTCAGTTGGTCAGATTCTAAACCAAAATGGTTTTTAAATTTCAAATGGTTAGAGTCCCTGCATGACTGTGAAGGAGTAAATATTCTATAGTAAAGTAAACTATCATTTTTTTAATTACCATAGCACCTTTTAAAACTCATTAAAACACTATTTCTACATAAGTATTAACATTAGTATTCTGGATGTAGTAGAAACGAGTAAGTTAAGTAAAGAATAAGTTTTCATCAACCTTACAAAATACAGGTACTGTAAATGCAGTGATTAAGTCTAAGATCTTACCATCCACTTTGTAAGATTTCATCTCAACTTCATAGAACTTGTTTGTTCCCATTATGATGCTACACATTGTGAATTGCAGGCACGTACAAGGCTCTGTTGTTGCTATTTCCTAAAATTACAACAAAACAAGCATCACATAATAGAACTGCAGTGTTAAAAAATTAGCGATATCAACTTGACTGTCATTTCTTTATCGAGTTATTATTTATCCTTTCCTCCTGTTCCTAAGTTCCCACATATTATTGAACTAATTATTGCTACGGGAAAAATAGGAATACTGTACAATAAGGCACTATAAAAATAGTTGCTCTATCACATGATAGTGTGTATAGTTCTCCTGCTATCTGCTACTTGCATAAATCCAATGCTGTTTGGCAAGTTGCAAGGAGGTCATTTAGTGGTAATATTAACCACATATCATAATTCGACAGGTCTATTGCTTCACAAAGAACACATAATCCCCTGCTAGAGTTATTTAACAATTTGTTGCATTAATTGAGGAAGACCGCATAATATAGAATCACAAGTAGGAGTAGGAAATGTCACAGTTAGAATACTAATCATAGGATTTGAGCACCAGTAGGCAATCGCAGTTTAAAACAGTTTTTCCCTTTAATAGATATACCTTTCGTTTCATGAATTTTCCAAGTTGATTATTGAATCGGAATATCTTGATTAGTGAAGCAGAGGCAGCACACAGATGCGGGCATCCTTCCACGGATCCGACCGCAAATAAATGACAGCCGATGAGATCATCGACTGCTGAGATTTTGGAAACTGAATCTCCGTTCCTGTTCGGACTCGTTACCAACTGAAGAAAAAATAAAACCTTAATAAGTGAACAGTTGACAATATGACAGAGAAAAAAGTGAGTTATGGGTAGTTTTACCATTGCTTTAGTATTAATATTTACATTAGGCCGGAGTTGGTACTTTTTAATTACAGACTTCGACTCCGGTAACCCAAAATGCTCCAACGCCACAGCCCTGCTTAATAGTTGATCATAGCATCATAGAAATTAACTTTTTTTGGCCTTGGAAGGTTGAATATCCCTGGTTACTGATGATTATGAGGCATATATTGCTTAATAAAGCTTAGTAACCTGTCAACTCTTATTTCTTCACAAAATGTAATTAGAATTATTTTGTCATTGTCTAAGTAACCTTAAATAACCTCCAATACAACTTCGCTTACATTACTGACATCACAAGTCACAACTCTTCTCTTATGTCCCTCGATCGCTACGATGAGATTCGGTTCTTTCAGAAAATTCATCTGAAGAACTTGCTGCATACCGGAGATCTTTATCAATTGTGAACGATCACAGATAGCTGCAGTACTAGGAGACAGAATGAAGAGACCTTCATCACATCCGAATAAGACATTCTGAAAATTAAAGAGATAGGAATACAATTATTCCTTGCAGATTGAGACACTATTAGGAATGGAAAAAAATTCACTTTTATCTCTATAGATATATAAAACCAACTCTAAAAATATAAATCTCACTTCTTTAGAGATGGGAAGACAGCAGTTAATTTCGAGCTTTTCATTCATCTGGAGAGAAAGGATTTTGTTGCCAAGAACTTTCTGAAATCAGTGAAACATATACGAGGTGAAAATTTGAATTGAAACACATTTCTAGCTGATAAAATATTACATACAGAATCAGTCAATGGATTTTGATTCGTAGAATTCCGTGTCGTAATCGCTTCCAGAGCTTTCACCCATTTCTGTTTGTCTGTGAAACCACTCGCGAGGAAATAGAGGCTTCGTGGGGGCCAGCATGAAGTGTCAGGTCCAAGTTCGAGTTTAAAACTATATGGAACGTCTGAAATATCGGAAAAAAAGTTGAAATAGGTGAAAAAAATGCTAACACTCTGTGAGAATTTTTTTTTACCTTCATCTGAACTATCCTAACATGACCAAACATTACTGATTTTTTGGAGAGACTAAAATACTGAACTAGTGCCGACCATACGCATTTAATTGCTTTCAAAAGTCGGGGTATTATTCACGGAGACAAGAAAATTAAAAAAATCGTGCTGTCAAAGGACAGGTTGCTAATGTCAATCAATACAGCTCACGTCCTCTAGCTTATGTTTGATGGCTAGGTGTGTGGGGCTAGGTTTGTATTACACATGGGTATCAAGCTATCTGAACTCATAGATTGAGGAACGCATTACATCCGGAAAATTACGGTACCTTCCAACCTCGGTCTACCAATATTGCAACTTACCAGTTCCAGCAGTGCTGTCCAATTCAGATTTGGATACCATTGTATGTACATATCCTTGCTGTTTCATCAAGTCTATCACTTCTTTTACCGTAGTATCGACTTTCGCTCTCTTGGCTGGGTGATTCGGTTTCTCTGAATTTGTGATAATGATGACGCCTTCGTGGAGTCTCACCCATTTCTGTTGCCAAGAAGAACCCCCACACAACACTGAAAGAGATAGAAATGATGAGATAACCTTGAACCTCATAACCTCTATCACAGGTCAATGATTTTACCTTTCAGCCATCCCTGAACATCAGTTTGATCATCTCCAGCAGTTATACACGACACCGGTGATGCAGCGACTGCTTTTCCACCATTTTTGAAATGTTGAACGAGTCCACCTGGGAAATGGATTCACACAGAAGTGTCAAGTAGTCTCTTGGACAACTAGGTTACTTTTCATCCTCAATTTTGTTTTTTCAAATACATGGATTCAGTGTTTTCATAGATTTTTGGAGAAAAATAATTGAAAACAAAGTCTATCCATCAGATACCTGGTAAACCACATGCACTTGTCATATTGCTTCTACATTTAACATGGCAAGTCACATGACATTCAGAGCAGCGAAGCAGTACGCGACCAAATCTTAATGTGTCCAAACAAACGTTACACTTGGTGGCATGAGTGCATAGATTTTCAGCTAGCCTGATGAACAGAAGCCAGATAAGAAACGAAACTTTTAAACATGAAAAATAAATCAGTCGTGACTTACCTGTGTGGTATATTATGATGCATTCTATGCTTTGATTTGGAACTGTTCGCTTGGGTCGGAGTTTGAAGGTTTGGTGACCTCACGAGTGCTGTTATTGCAGCCATCGATCCAGGACTGAGAGTTTGCGATGACCCCGTTCCATTTATTCCATGTTTCAATCGACCAACTTAAATTAAACACAGATTTACTCGATTGCATGTACCAGAGCTTCTGTACACAAACTCAAACTTAATAGAAATAAGGGTGACGTAATAATGATTAAATGGTTCATTATGGGAACACATAGTGCAGTCATATTGCTTTGACTTCATGTACTTGATAAGCTAAAAACTAACTTTATTCAATGGAATTTTTACGTACAATCTGATTTTGTATTCTGCAGTTCTGTTCTTAGATTGTTGACTTTCTGTTGCAGTTGAATCGTTCTTTGTTTCTCTTCTTCGAGCATTTCCTGGAGTTCTCTGTATTGGAGAGGAACCTGGTACAGATCGTTCTTTTTCTGGAGCATCAAAGATAATGTTTAATGAAAACCTTCAATAATTTATTCCAGTACAGTTCATTCAATCGAATATGGACGAAGCATTACACTTCAATGAGTTAAGCTTAATTCATGTCAACTTGCTGAGTCAAGATTTGTCTGTGATTCAGCAAACACTCATGACTGACACATGTTTGAATATACCCTGATGATATGATTTGTGAACTCACATTCAAAATCATATTTATGTCAATATATATACATCATTCGAACCAACCTTCTTCTTCTTCTTGCTGTCGTGCGGTTCCAATTCTTCGACTTTCGCTTGCAAGAAATCAATTAGTTTGCTTTGTTGAGCGATGGTGCAATTCATTTTAATCGTTTCATGAGAATTCTTCATCTGAAAAGCAATATGTTAATCATTAGCTATTGGTTGGCTTATTAAACATTAGTGGAAAGATCTGATATTTCCAGATGTGCAGCATAGATAGGGATATACACTACAGATGAAGAATCCAATATACCTTTATTGTATCAAGCTGATTCTGGTGATCTGTTACTTGTCTTGCAAGTTCATCAGCTCTCTCCAGTTCAGCACGAAGTCCATCTGTCGTTCTATGCTTTGATTTTTCGATCAAAGTCAGTCTTGTCTTCAGATCTGCGATGTCATAGTTCAATCGACTGTTTTCTTCTTTCTCTGCCGTCAGTTTTTTCTGCATTGTACTCGCTTGCATTTCAACCATTTTGTATTTTCTTTCCAGATCTGACAACTGAAAATAAAGTATTTTTTAAGGTCAGTGATTCAGCTTCTCTGCAAATCTCTAACAACGGAGTAGGAAGCTTTTAAACAGGTTTGTTCAGTGGGTTGTTTGTTTTTAAATAACATCACAATTCATTAACTAATCTTAACTAAATTTGGCACAAATGTTCAAGGCATGGTCACTCTGCTAGTATCATATATAATCTATTCATACACAATCTACATACTGTGTCTTGTAGTTCATGAAGCTCGTTCTCTGTTTGTCTCATTTTCACTTGACATTCTATTATCTCTTCCTGTTTGTAATCTTCGAGCTCGCAACCTCGTCGTTTCTCAATCGTCACCAAATGTTCAACTTCGTCAAGTTTCGCTTTCATTTCCCTCGATGCCTTCACAGCATTTTCCCTGAATTGTGCAGAATACAATTTGAACTTACAGAATACTTGGAATAACAGAATCCGAGATCTAGTGAATCAGGAAATAATGATAATTGAATTGCAGTATTTACTTTTCCGATTTGATTTCCTCTTGATTAGTCAATAGCTGGTTGTTAAATTTCTCCAAATCTTCTATTTGTTCCTCCATCAACACGCAAGTCTGCTTGAGAGCATTCACTTCCTTCAGAAGAGAGGTAAGAAACTTGGTAAGTTACCGGTAATATGAAATGAAAAATACAGTAGAATCCAGCTAAATTGATTCACAGATATGGTTACCGCTATCCTATTGTTACTGTCATTCAACACTTACAGTAATTATTGATCCACAAGGTGGACACATATATCTCAACTCACAAATAAATTAAAAGACTAACACTCATATCAAGTCAGTGAGGTAGTATTATATTTAGTATATAGTAAACATCAAAGGAACTTCATATGGCATAAAATCTTCCTTACAGGCATAACTGCTCAACATGGGAATTGGTAAAAAATGTTCAAATTTAGTTCATTTCTGAATGCGAGAATTATTTCATACCTTTTCAAGATTTTCCCTTCTTTCTGAAAGTTCTATCATTTCAGTTTCACGTTTCTCTACTTCCCGATTCGAATCTGCTTTCAGTCGACTTGTCGCTCCCAATTTATCAATCAAAGATGAATTCTTGTCCTTGTAAATAAAAAGATATAAGATACACATATATAATACTAGTGACCCTCGATTTTAAAAATTAATTTTTGGAAATAACACATATATACCGCAGTGGAACTGTGAGAATAACTCACTAGATCTTCCTAGGTCAAAAATACTGTTTCAAATTTCTATTACCAAACAATCTACCTGTAATTCTTGGCATTTTTGCTGATATTCTTCAACTTGTTCTTCTAAGGTTTCGATCACCATGCAATTCTCTCTCAAAATATTAAATTTTTCTTCGATAGATGATTTCGCCTCCTAATGAAAAAATCTTACTTGATATTACAGAAAATAATGGTTAAATGCAAACTTTATATCATTTGCAATGTGAATACACGTGACACCACTTTCACGATTCACGAGAATTTCTTAAACAAAGTATTTTGCTCCCTAACAAGGTTTAAAAATTATGAGTATTTTTCTCCTTAATCTCATTGAATTGATAAGCATCAAATAATATAGAAACTGTAGCTCACGGGCCTCAACCTATGCCCAGAGAAGTGTTTCAATATTGTACATGACAAAGAATGAGCCGTGTAAACTATTTTGTATACAATTATACATAGTTATTGCTGGTTTCTCATCACATACTTTGTGGTAGCAATGCATTCAACGAATTTTTCCATTTACGAGCGAGTTTCAGGAACGAATAACTCAAAGATGTGATATATGGAAACTCAAGATATCAAATAGAATAAACATTCGGATTACTTTCAAATCCTCGATTTCCTGGTATGCTTTCGCCAAGTCAGACTCCATTCTGATCAATTCAACTTCCTTCTTTTTCTCGGCTTCTTGCAACTACAAGAATAAAAAAACGTATTATTTTTTTTAGGTACAATCTCACAGCACAAGTAAATCGATTAAACAGTAAAATTATGATGGAACCTGATGAGAGAAGTTATCTTCAACCTTCTTGGAATAGTCTTCAGAAGCTTTCTGCTTGGAGGAGAGATCTCGATGAGCTTGGTCTAATTTCACCTGCGTAAGAATAAAAAATTCAAAAAAGAAAAAGAATTGCGAAAACCTGGGATCGCAAGGGGAGGAATGATACCTTGGACTCTGAGAAACACTGCTGTACTCACTTAAAATATCTCCATAATTATCAGTAATTACCAGTACCTGTATTTCATGTATTCTATCTCTAGATTCCTCTTCGAGGTATCTCAGCTTTTCTTCTGAGCAATTGAGTTTAATTTCCAACTCTTTCTCTGCCTTCTGCGCAGTCTGCTTGAACTCATCAAGGTCTCGATTCATTCTTCCCATAACCATCTTCTTTTCCTGCAAAATATTTTGATCTGAGGTCATTGAGTTACTGTGACTTGGTACAGCAAAATCACAAATCACAAAATCAGCGTTTGACAGTTATCAATAATGCATATATAGTGAGTTTAATGAGTTTTGTAAAGTGCTATGGTAATTTAAAGAGTGATAGTCAAATATCCGGAAAATTCAGTTATCCAACGACCCTCCGGTCCCCCTGGTGATAGACAGTATGATAAAATACCTCAATATCTTGTTCCAAACATCGTTTAGTTGTCGTCATTTCATCAAGTTGCTTCTTCAGTTGATCTGATGAACAGTTACTGTTTGATTTTTCAGATCTGAGATCATCTTCCAGCTGCATCACCTGTTTGCCGATAATATTATCATCATTATTTTTACTTATTACATGACATGGAAATTCGGTAAAAAAAAACATTGGATTCAGTATGTAAAAATACATAAGAAACATATATTACTTCCCGAAGACACATAAACTAAGCCAGCAGTGTAATTTGAGCGCATTCCCAGTGCTTGAACGTGCTGATATACATTATAAATAGTCGGCTGANCAAACATCGTTTAGTTGTCGTCATTTCATCAAGTTGCTTCTTCAGTTGATCTGATGAACAGTTACTGTTTGCTTTTTGAGATCTCAGATCATCTTCTAGCTGCATCACCTGTTTGCCGATAATATTACATCATTATTTTTACTTATTACATGACATGGAAATTCGGTAAAAAAAACAATGGATTCAGCATGTAAAAATACATAAGAAACATATATTACTTCCCGAAGACACATAAACAAAGCCCACCAGTGTAATTTGACCGTATTTCAGGTGCTAATGATATTCAATATAAAAATTTGGCTGATATCATAAGGCTTATTAATCGTTTATCAGCCAATTTGCTTATCTGTGCATCCCTTAGTCAACATCTCTCAATAACAAACCTTCTGCTCTTGGGCCTTTGATTTTACAGCGGCTTCTTCAAGCTGCTGAGTCAATTTTTCTTGTTTTTCCTTGGAAAGACGACTTGCCATTTCCGCCTTACTCTTCTGTCTTTCTGCAAGGTTTATTTCTTCCTAAGAAATTAATCATCATTTGTTTTGATTACTGAAAGTATATCATGCGTTCTCATATCAAACAAACAAAAGTAATGATCTATTAACCAAGAGTTCTGTAATTTTTGTCTGTGCTGTTCTTTTCTCTCGTTTTGCAGTTGAAAGCTTTTCTGTCAATTCTTCCAGATCTTTTCCATTTATTTCTTGTAAACCAAGAAGTTGTTTCTGTAGTTCATGCTGAATAAAAAATCAACGTTTATATTTGATAATATCCCTGATATCATTGTCAAAACCAGAAAGGAAGGGAAAATTGGATTCCGGATGTCATGCTTTTAAGAGTGAAGTGGGAATTATTTTGTTATCGAATTAGATGGCTCTACTTTGCCCATTTGCGTAGCCTAAAAAAATTACTATTTGTCGTTTCACAAAAAAATGACTCCTGATGTATCTGGAGGAATTTGATTTTGATAAGATGAATTTGAAATAATCTTATGAGAACATAAGTCTATCTATCTATCTGGTAAATTTGCCAAACTAACCAGCTTATTATTCTTAATAGTGAGCTCTTGTTGAAGAGCTGTTATTTCTTCCTGTCCAAGTTTGAGCTTCAAGGATTTTTCATCAGATGAATTTCTGACAGTTTCCTGGACATTTTTCAGTCGAACTTCGAGGCGCTGTCAAAGCGTTTCATATTTTCAAATCTCGATCAATCAAGTCTCAAGTAGTTGATCCCTACTCACCTTTAACTCTACATTCAACTCGCTGTTTCTGATTTTCTCGGTTTCGAGCTCCTCTTTAGCGCAATCTAGCTGACGTTTCATGTTCTCTTGAACCTTGCGTGATATGCATGATTGAGCGATTGTTTTACTCTCCTTCTCTTTGCTTTCATTGCGAAGTTTCTCGATTTCCTGAAAGACATTTGTATTATTTATAATGTGATAGATCGATGTCTTGCTTACCCTTTATAGACAATATTCAATGGCCTTGCATACCTAGGAAGGTCCCCAACTATATTGGAATAAACAAGAACAGGAAACTGTTAGCTATAAATGAGGTTAATGAAAAAAATTTATCAAACTGATTTTCCACTAAATCCCTGCAATGTTTATCTCAAGTATGAAATAATGAATAACTGGTTATATTCCGGAAAGTCAGGAAAGACTTCAACGCAAAAGGGTTATATCCAGATTCTAATCCCCTACGGGGTGATACTGAATAGCATTTGATCCTCTCCACCTTCCCTATAGAGTCTGGACACAGGTTTTCCTTCTACATGCATTATTCTGAGATTCATCTGGACCTCAATTCCAAATTTAGCAAAGATGAGAAATGGTGACATTGGCTCGAAACAAGTATTAAGCAAACTTTCATGCTTTTTATACAGATATCTCATCTAGGGATGATAGCATGACAAATTAAAGAGAACCAACCTGTTTATGAGAAGCAACAATCTTCTCAGTCTCACTTGATTTACTTTTTTTAACTTCTTCCAGTTCCTCCTGAAAGTAAAATGAAGACTTCAATAAGTATTCTGTTCAGATTATGAAGTAATTAATCTGAATAATATAGTCTTCATTAGTATAAAATACACTGAAGACCTGTTGTTAGTTATAGCACCACATTATCAGTGAATTCATGTTGTAAGGCATTGGTAATAAGGCACTCCCGAGCGCTAAGATACCCCAAGTCCCCACGTCAAATTTGGTTCAAATTAGTCCAGCCGTTTATAGCGAACAAACAGGCAAACTTTCTCTTTACAAGATAAAATAAAGATAATTTTGCACTCAGAGCGCACAATCATTCTCACATTATTGATTATAAGAGATTCCATGATATAATGGGTCTATTGTATATTTACATTTAGGATTTATGAAAGAAAAATATACACCAATACATACTGTGAGTTCAACAATTTTATTCTGAGCTGCACGTTTTTCTTTTTTGAGAAAATTCATTTTCTGATTGAGTTCGTGAATTTCACTGCCGTTGGCTTCACCTACCTCCATCACTTGTTTTTGTAAATCATCCTGTGATTTGATTGTTAGAAAATATTAAGCATGCTACAGACGATGGGGCTTGAGGTATGTGTATGTATGTGAACTTTTCTAAAAAGATCTTCAAGTTTGACAACATACCACTTTGCAGCTTCTCGATTCCAGCTCCTTCCTCAAAACCAAAATTTGTTCTTCGTAATATTTAATCTTTACTCTCCTTTCTTCTTCAGCTGATTTCAGATTCTCAGTTAGACTCTGAATTTTCAATTTTTGTTTCTAAAAGCATATGTAATCTCTGTTACCACAAAATATAATTTTCTAGACTTCAATGTAAGACAGGGTGAGTTTACACATCTTACAAGTCAAGCATTTTACATATTATCTCAAAAAGCTTTAAATATGATGATGGGGAGGATTAAACCAACTTGAAAATCACAAATTTGGTTCTCCAGTAGAAAAATTGAAGATTTTATGAAATCAGAATTTCATCTGTCAGTTAATTACCATACAACCTCTTAAGATTCTCAAACTGTTTTGTCAGCCCGAGGGTCCTTGTCAGATTGTGCCCCTTTGCATAACAAACAGAGAAATGTTTTTGACTATATGCAACAAGAGAGCTGTACATACCAACAAATGACTGTTCAAATCCTTGTTCTTTTCTATTTCAGCCTTAACCTCTTGTTTTGCCAACTCAACGTCACTTTTCAGATTAGTGTGAAGCCTTTTGCTAACATTCGATTGAGATCCTAATTGTTTCTCACGTTCTTCTAGTTGTTTCTCAAGCTTTTGCATTTCCTACAAAATAATGCTATGATTAGGTGCAATTTCTTTGTCAAATTCTATCATTTCTATCCTGGTTACTATTTATAAAAAGGGAAATTTCTTGTTTAGTCACTAACACAGATTTTTTTCAAAGGATGACTGATGTATCGTCTCAAAGTCACTCACCAACTTGTGAGATTCTTTCAATCGATCCTTCCCTTCTTCTGACTTCTTCAGTTTTGATTCCAAAGCTTGGATCTGGATCTGATTCTTCATCTGTCCGGTTGATGAGGACTTTTCAGCTTCCTCAAGCAGTTTTTCTTTTTCCTACATAACAGAAGAACATAAATAGCATTCCCACACATATAGCAGTATCACACGAAAACACTTTAAGTAAAAAAAAGAAAAACCTTCAATATTTCTTGCAGTTTATATTTATCCTTGCTTGTTGCAACTTGAAACTTTTCCAATTTTTGAACCTTTTCTTTCCAACTTTTATCGCCTGTTAACATTTCCGCTCTTATGCTTTCCACTCTGTTGGATGAAGATTTTTCTGCCTCAGCAAGAGTCCTTTCTTGTTCCTTGAAATGTAAGATTAAGGGTTGGTTACATTCAAACTAAATGTTAGGTTCAAGTTTCTTGAACTTATGCACAAAGACAAGTTTAAAAATTAGTTTTTCTGATTCAAAACATGAGCATGCACAAACACAAGAAGATAAACTAAATACCAGAACATGTCAAGTCAGTACACAAGACATTAAACTCAATTTATGATACCAACAACATTCTCTAATTTTAACATTTATATAATTCTGATAATATGATGCATAAGTACTACAATACTACCTCTAATTGCAATTCAAATAATTATATAATTCCGATATTATTTACCAGCACACATTACATCACTGCCAATGTAAATCATGCCGCTATATAGCACCCTATCCTGTTGAAGTTTATATATAAAGGCTATAGCTGAGGGCTAAATTAATATGCATTCATACCATGGATCGAACCAGTTGAATTTCATTACCTTTAAATTTTCCTCAAGTTTTACTTTTTCCTTGCGCAAAGTGATTTGCGAACATTCAAGTTTCTGAAATTTCTCTTTCCACTTTCTCTCGTTCGCTATCATTTCATCTCTCATGTTTTCCAAGTTTGCATCAAATTCGGTTTGTTTGAGTTTCTGAAAAGATAAATTCAGTGGAGAATAAGCAAGAAAAAGAGTATGAAAATACAGTGATGATCTGGGCGCACATTATTTAAGTATACTAAATCTTACCAATACTTTTTTGTGTCCTTCTTTAATCTCCTGCAAGAGTCCGAAAGATGTTGTTTCATTTTCACTGTGAGCAGATTTTATTGCTTCGAGCTGTAAAATCAGGAGGAAGTCAATGATATAAATATTATCTTGATTAAACAAAGCTCTCTGTTATGAAAAAAACAAAATATTTAGTGATAGGAGTATCTTTCAGGAAAATCTAGAAATTCAAGAAGCATGAAATAAGTGAATGAAGTAAAAATTTTGTGTCAAATACACAACAGTGCAAATGCATATAGAATGTGCAGATCAATTCGGAATATTTTTGTGTATTATTGCTGTTTCTATTTAACATAGGAATCGAGTTTCAAATACCTGAGCTTCGAGACTTTTATTTTCAGTCACATAAATGGCGATGTCTCGTTCAAAACTGTTTTTCTGAACTTCGACCTGTAAAGAAATAATTCTCTGGTTTAAAACGAAGGAATAAAATACAAAAACTGTTGTATTTAGTATGGGGAATAGTATTTCCAATTCATATTCTAGCAAGGGACGATAGTAAATGTCGCAATACCGCTATCACCTCTAATACCATTGGCAAGTCATATTACATCAACCACACAAAACAACTGCAGTTGTGCCATTAAATTTTTATCTAAAAGATATTGAAGCAGATGTGACATGTAAAAAAATTAGCTGTGGCAAAAAAAATTGTAAACCACGGCTTTGGTGAGGATATGATTACTGTTTAGGTTCATACAGTTGATAAAATATGAAAAAAAAACGATTTATTTTCAGTCAGCATTTTGCCAAACTGAGATATTTAAATCAACATCACGAACCTGTTTTAATTGACTTCTTAATTTCTTTACTTCCCCTTCAAGATTCTGAGTCCTTTTTCCATATTGTTCGTTCTGGGATGCGAGAGTCGAAGTCTTTGCTGCGTTTCCTTGCAGTTCCAGGATTTTGGACACAAGCTGCTTGCGTTCCTGGCGTTCCATCGCTGGAAGCGAATTGATTTCAATAACTATCGACTCTAAGCTGTTTAAACCAAGTAAAATATCATTAAAATAGGATAAATTATCTGAAAGATTATTAACAGTGGCAAACTATCGTTTTATCTTATCAAAATGAGCCATATTATCACTGATAACTTTGCGTCCTTTCTCTTCATTCGATTTTGTTTAAATGATCGCGCTTAAACAAGTTAGAATTTAGCAAATCGCTACAGCGAATAAGCGTTCTCATTCATCCATGACACTTTTATGCCACCTCGCGGATTGCATTTTCTCCTCTTATCTCGTGAAGTAATACGCTATCTTGAACGAGAAAAATCCATCTACGGACGATTCTGTGTAAACTTTATGCGAAAAA
>QRAM01000211.1:0-72170 GCA_013436055.1 Halocynthia roretzi | reverse complement strand
TTATACGAAGGTTCATACAGTTGATAAAATATGAAAAAAAAACGATTTATTTTCAGTCAGCATTTTGCCAAACTGAGATATTTAAATCAACATCACGAACCTGTTTTAATTGACTTCTTAATTTCTTTACTTCCCCTTCAAGATTCTGAGTCCTTTTTCCATATTGTTCGTTCTGGGATGCGAGAGTCGAAGTCTTTGCTGCGTTTCCTTGCAGTTCCAGGATTTTGGACACAAGCTGCTTGCGTTCCTGGCGTTCCATCGCTGGAAGCGAATTGATTTCAATAACTGTCGACTCTAAGCTGTTTAAACCAAGTAAAATATCATTAAAATAGGATAAATTATCTGAAAGATTATTAACAGTGGCAAACTATCGTTTTATCTTATCAAAATGAGCCATATTATCACTGATAACTTTGCGTCCTTTCTCTCCATTCGATTTTGTTTAAATGATCGCGCTTAAACAAGTTAGAATTTAGCAAATCGCTACAGCGAATAAGCGTTCTCATTCATCCATGACACTTTTATGCCACCTCGCGGATTGTATTTTCTCCTCTTATCTCGTGAAGTAATACGCTATCTTGAACGAGAAAAATCCATCTACGGACGATTCTGTATACACTTTATGCGAAAAAAACAAAATAAATAAATTCAAATAAAGAAGGCTAATGGTTGAATTGTTTTTGTTCAATCGTTCTGCGAGATTTACCTGCGTATTTCACGGTGTTTCATACTTGCTTCGTATATGCCGCAGGGCGTGTACAGTCTTGTATTGAATATCAGACTCTGCAGAAACCGAATCAGAGGGAAACACGCCACACAGCTCTATGGCCCGGAGCGTCTTGCAAATCCACTAGTTCTTAAAAAACCTACTAATCGTAACTAAGTAATTGTTAGGACTTGGTCTTGTGACAGGTCATATCATGAGGTTACCGAGACTTGGATGAATTGAACCCGCAGATAGTGCTTTGGGCTTCAAATAATATTAAATAATAGGTGAAAAAAACTGAAACGAATTTGTTTTTGTAATTCCAGAGAAGCCCGTTACGGGAACTACAAGACTTCAAATTAAAATTGTAAGGAATAATTGCCTATTGTATCAAGAAGATGAACCAAGTTAGAAACAGTAAATTTTGTTTGAGTGAACAAAACGTTGCATAAAAACTTAATATTTCAGATGATACAGGAATCCGTATATACGGTACAAAGGCTGGTCTATTGCTATGATGTCTATTTTCTCGCACAATTTGATCCCATTGCTATAAGTGAAAGCATAAAACGTACAGTTGTAATTTAGTGTATTGCCATAATTTGTTACTTGAAGGAGTAACGGGCTTAACTTATATTTTTGAGTTTATAACATGGTAAAGTTATTTAAAAGATAGGTTTCAGATTGTAAGACAGAGGCGAAATTTTCAGTGTCTCCCACAGACGCTATTTTCTACGACAAAGCTTGAAGGGAATACCAAGATAAATATTTTAAGCAACTTCCCGTCACAGAAATATATTATAGAACCCCAAAATAATAAGTATTGGTGACATAATCACATGCATATTATTGTCTTGCTTGTAAAAGTATAGACCAACTGTATTCACGAGACTTGTATATTTATTCTAGCTTTCATTCAGTTATAATACAGCCCATTACTCATCCTCTTGTTGAATGACGGACTGATAAGAATTGACTTTCATACGGAGCTAAAAACATCAGGGACGAAAAATGAATATGAGAAATATTATCACATTGAACGTGTTATTGTGCATGTTTACAATTGCTTTTGGAGCATTCGGACCTAAGAAATTATACACAATGGATATACCAACGGAAGCTGTCTCTGTAAAGGTAAAGACATTTTTTTTATATTTTGGGGAACAGGACTGCAAAATTGCTAATGAAAATTACATTCAATTTAAAGGTTCCAGTTAAAGGTTATATTTATTACCTATATGTTAAAATACGTAATATATAGGAATGTCTATTTATGACATATAGGATATTCGTTGAAATCGGTCGGTTACCCGTTCGCAGGTTCTCCGTGGCGCCGTTGAATAATATCGCTCGTGATGCGATCGTAAGGGATTAAGTTATGTTTGTGAAATACTAAGCTTTTTACCATATGAGACGCAGTTTATATCCTTGCACTCTATAAAGAGCAATATGATAAGTTACTACAAAGTACCACGTAATGTAATTCCGTAATTCCCTATTGTAACGACTCATGCAACTCATATCAGTAATATTTTTAATCTGCGCTCAAACCGCTGCATTTGTAGAAATAGCAAATCCTGTAGACAAGGAAGACAAACTATGACGAATATTAATATTCGAGCACGTGATTCTAGGTTATCGGAAGAGAACTGTTCATTATTGGCCCATGGTATATCGGTGTCATAAGCAATGCACATTGGAAATTCAGGCAGTCCAGCCGCATGAAGCCGAGATTGATGAACAAGGACATACCAAACCCCAGGGCTATTGGAAAGATACCAAGTAAGCCTATAATAAATAAACAACATGCTCTTCCATAAAGCGATCATTCGGGTTCATCTCAATGTTATAATCAACCATCGTCTCACGATCAAGAGGTTGCGGGTTCGAACCTCGCCTAAAGTCACCTCCGTGTCCTTGAGCAAGACAAATTTACCAAGCTCAAAGTCAACCCGGATGTTAAATAGGGTACCGGCAATAGCGGTGTCACTACCGCGATGGTGGTGACACTCATTGAGGTTTTAGTAACCTCCGTTACAGGTTTCCATAATGGCTTTTTTTGTGTCGATATATTAACAGCAATACTAAGGCCTGAATGAGATATCACTTCAATATCGACCAACCGAAAAGACTAACATATTATATGATCTACATTTTAGCACACGCATTCAAAGGCAACAACGCAGAAATTTACTGGGTTGCAACATGGGGTACTAATGACACAAGCGGAGGTATAAATGTACTGAAACCTACAACAACCTACAGCGGTAAGTAGTGTATGATACTATTACTAATGTATGATATTTGTATTGTGATATTTCCAGTGATATGATAGTATTACTAGTATTTCGTATATCGCATGGATTATTAAACAGTGACTCGCAATCAGCATACTGGTTTTTGGCATCTCATATTCGGCCGGTGGAAAAATTTAACTTATTGGCTAAGCTCTTTACGTATTTAAATTACTTTTAACCTTGAATATGCAGGGCCGGATAAAGCAATTTCGGGGACATAGTTTATTCACCTCCAATTAAAAACCAATCGAATTTCTGGACCACGGGTGATTTATTATTTCATTTTTATGATCATTATTTAAATTATTTGAGAAATTGCCAACTCGGGACGCGATTAGACTCACTGAGAATTACGAAGTCTGGCAACCTATTGTATATAGCATGTTAAATAGAATTGTACGATTTATACAGTGTGGCAAGACATCACCATCGACTCTGGATGGAGTTACGAGCGATCTCAATGGATAGACATGAACAGAGACGGTCGCATGGATTGTTTGACTGCACGATTTCGTGGAGGAGGTGAGAAGAAATATGGTGCGAGTGTTATTAAATTGCACTTAATTGAGTCTGATTCGAGTCTGATTCAGAGTCGAGTAACGGTCGAAGTTTTCGGTATCTCTTTTTCGAAGTCGAAATTAAAATGATGAAAATTGTATTCACGATGAATGTATACGACATGCAGAGTTAGTTTTGGGCCCATGCGAGATGGAGATCGAGATATTTCAAGAAACTCCGATAAGTAATACTTTAGCCATCCTACTGCTTTTCGCCCATGCTAATCAAAGACAGTTCGTACATATAAAGAGAATTCGTTACACTATCCGAGGATGGCTCTTATAAAAAAATGCTCAGTGGCACCAAGGTTACCTGCCATACTCCATATACGCCCTCCTGCCCCTTTCCCACTCCCCCAATGGAAGTTGTCTCGTCCTGGAAATCGTTTGTCCATGCCAAATATATAAAATATCAAATAAAGTGTTTAAAATTTTACTACGACCTACTAAAACTACTTTTAACTCACGGAAATCGTTATGTTGTGACATTCTCTTTCCAGTTGGCCAGATGCTGTGGTTCAGTCAACCGTCTGGGCAAACAAAGTGGGGTCAACAGATCATACACGAAGGAATGGCGGATGGGAATTTTATTGGATTCGTCAAAGGGAAGAAAACTTACATTCTGGTAGCGGGTTTGCAATTCAGCGCACTTGGTTTATACTGGACACTGAGTAAGACATCGTTACTGGTAGTAGTATTAATGTTCCCATCTAATTTTTATCGGTCATAGTGACCGGAAAATAATATACTGTGCAAAAGGTGACAAAAGTATGCACGCACTATATGCAATAAGCATAATTTTTATTACTATAACAGTATTTTTGGTAATTAACGATTGGTGTGTGAACATAAATTTTCATGGTTACAAAATGTGTATGGTAGTGGTAGTGAAATCTGAATTATATAATAAAATTATATGTACTTGTATTGCAGGTAAATCCAATTTATGGTCCACGAGTCGTATGGTACGACAACGTGTCATAGACAATTACGGGAAGTTTTACGATGTTCAATATGTTGATCTAAACAGAGACGGACGACCAGATGTTCTTACAACAACAGTGAAGTAAGATTTATAGAAGTTAAAAACTCTAGGCGGACTCACCAGTAGGGCATTTGGGCAATGTCCGTTGGCTAAATCAAACTAAAATCAAACACCTTTTTATCAACAGCATTGGAAATTCCCGTGGACATGTGCTCGGTTATGAAGTACCGGATGACGTTCAGAATAAAATATGGAAACGTCGAGTTCTTGCTGCCGGTTTTCAAGGAGACTACAGCCCTGGGAAAGCAACTGCGTTCTGGCCTAACAAATGGAAAAAAAGGTACATATGCCCATACCCAATATCTTACAACCTTGTAGGTAAATGACGCAACTATAGTTTGGTTTTGTCATTTACAGAACGGACAGACCGAGCGTGTTTCTCTCTGGATTAGGATCCGAGGTTCTTTTTATACTGACACCAAAACCAGCTAGATCTGGTTGGGGATTTATTAAGTCATCGGTAAGTTATCTTTATTCAGGGAAATACGCAACAGTCCCAAGATCTACAGCGGATAGTAGCTAATCCTTTATATACGTGCACAGTTGGTGTATATGATAAAGCTTGAAATGTAGAATTATTTATGAAAGAATATCTTTGCCTATTGTGCAAAGCATTAGCTCTCCCTGCGATGATGCCTATGATACTTTACAATTTCAATAATAATGATATAAAGTGCACTTGGTGGTCATTATCACAGTTAACTATGGCTTCAATTACTACAACGATTACCTGGTAACGAATGCCAACAGCACCTCCATTCCGAAACTTACGAAATGTTATTTTTCGAATTTGCGGAAGGCTTGCTGTACTGTACAGACGATAGACTTTCCTGTATTTTTTTTTAAGTATTGTTCGTTATCAGGTGAAAGCCGGTACGGGTATGATAGGACTGCCCTTCATAGGAGATATTGACGGTGACTCTTATCCAGAAGTTTTCGTGCCACAAGGCAGCAAGTTACACGTGTTCTCGTACGGTAAGATAATGGTAGTTAGCAACATATCGCGAAACAACCGCCAAATTTTGATCTGAAACAATATTGTAAATAACGTTCAGACTTAGGGCTAGCAATTGTTAGTTACGACTCGATTACAAAACCAGATGTACCGCGTTAAATATGCGGTCTAAAACAGGTTGAAACTCACTCGTGTGCAAGTCACTAGCGAACTACAACCCGATAAATTCAAACTAGTTCCTGGAGGCCGGATAAATGGTCCACTATTTATACAACAATTGCTTAATACGAGTTTCCGTAACTCAGGGACAACACACTGTAGAATATAGAGTTTATGTATGTATCCATTTCAGATTACAATGCTGCAGTCGCCCAACCACCCGCAACTAAGAAAAGCAAAAAAGTAACACCACGTCCCGTTGTCAAATATCTCCCGCCATTCTTCCGACCAACTACCCCTGCGCTTCTTCCGTTCAAACCGAAAGGTGCAACACCAGAATCTCTGCTCCCTACAAAAACACAAACCCTCCCCCCGTTTGTGCCCAAAGGAGGACCCTTACAGAAACCTGTGATCCCAGGCAGTCGTACTGGAGGTGGACTATCTGGAAACGCAGCATCTCAGTTTGGATCTACCGGGATCCTGCCAGGATCAGGAGGTGAGTGAATAAATATAGACAACTCGTTAAATATTATTTCGTATGCATCGTCATGTTAATTTTTATTTATATTTTACAGGCTCTCGGGTAACAAGTGGAGCCAGGTGAGAAATTTAATTGGCAAAAGTTGAATATTTAGCATTTCCAGGCTCCATAATATCTATGTAACGTCAAACTACTGACTGAAATTCAATTACTTCAAGTTGCAGCTTTTAAGTAGACCCTGTGCAATGAGAGCTAAGATTATCGGGTCGAAACTAATCCTTTTTAAGATTTCAAATCACATTTGTCCCCTTTTGCTATTGCGTCCCTAAATGAATGAGACCCTGAGGCTTGTAATTTTATGGAGGGCACTTCGCAACCAGGGTCTGGGTAACCACTGCTATCTACTTCAGTGGGGTTGTTCCATGGCAGACTACTAGAAAATTTTCTAAAAATTAGTCTATCCTATCATGTATTGGATTATCTCACTTGTCAAAGTCACTGTTGGCAATAAAATCTTTATCTGGTACGCTGAACCTCAAGCTGCATTAGTTTCATAATAGGTCTGCTCCCGCCCACTAGACACCCCTAAAATATTGATATTTTTTATCAGTTCAAATCTCCCTGGTCCAGTATCGCGCACGAACATATTAGGAAACGGTAACACGGGAGCAGGAAGCGGCCCCGGTAGCAGTTCATCGGACACCGACGATGTTCTAAGTCAATGGCCGGGATCGAGTAACTCTGGATCACCTAGATTCGTCCCCAATTCCAATAGTCAAACATCACCTGTAGAAAACCCTTTCCTACCACAGGGAGGTGCAACAGGCGGAAGCTCGATTGTACAATTACCAAATAACAACAGATTTCAACCTCCAGCGCCATCTAACAACGCTATAGTACCGCTAGGTGGCGATAGTTCGTCGGAAGGTGGAATTTACACAAACAACCGAAGAATTACCAGTGACAACAACGTTGTACATATAGACGGGAATCAAGTTCCGTATAGAGATCCATTGGAACCTGTATTTGAGGACGTTACCGAACAACCAATGGACCCTGAATACTACGAAGACAACGAAGAACCATATCCCGGTAAGAGTTCGAAAGGATGTGAGACCTTTATTGAGCATGAAAATGCAGGTTTAACATTGGTTTTCCGGCAATTGGTTGGCCTAGGGCCCACTTAATGGCATGTATTTGTTCTTAAAACGTGAGACGTTAACTGAAACGAAGTTTATGAAAACCAATTCTAGAGACCTATAGACCCAATGATATAAACAGTGCTCATTGTACAGGCATAAATTTTGCAAGGCAGAAATTGTATGGAGTCTTACCACTTATCAACTAAAAATGAAACAATTGCGCTGGGCAGTGCGCTTACGTACGACATTTGTCATTGTTCTACGTACACAAAAGTATTATTAATAATATTATTTTACATTTTTTCTCATCAACGTTTCAATGAACCATCATTTTCGTTGATCTACTGTAATAACAAGATAATGTAATAATTCCAGATATGCCAGCAAACACAGTGCTTACAATTACAAGTGCTGGATATAGATATCGCGAAGAAGCTCAGGACTCCTGCTCGTTTGAAGGCAAAATCCTCTGCAGCTTAGAACAACTAGAAGCTGCGAAATCGGCTGGACCAATACCACTGATTGATTGGGGATGGTTTGGAATAGAGGGAAGAGCAGCACAGATACAAGATTGTTTACCAGGTAATTATAATCAGAATCGGGATAGCAGTAGCGGATTGGGTCTCAAAATCGACCCGGGCACTTAATATACCGTTAGTCCACAACAACAATGCCAACAAATAGGATGCCAGGGATCTGGAACCCAAAATAAGGACGACTGGAAAAAATAAGATTTCCCTACTCGAATACACTGCGGTACACCTAGTATCGTCTCACGGCATACCAGTGTGTACGTGGAGTACTGATTAGGCTAATATAACTTGTTAGTGGAGTAAAAGGTTTGCAGAACTAAATTCATTGCAGTAAAATGATAGTTTACCATATAATCTATGGGAAAATCAAATCAAAGGCTTTTATCTGTTTCAAGATCTTATTTTGTAATCTATATCTGTTGTTAACATAGGTGAAGTCAAATGGCCAGGGTTTAAATGTCACAATGGGGTCGTAGGACATCTTCCCGTTCAACAGACAGCAGAATTACAAGGGTTTTGCTGTTCAATATTGCAAGGTGTGAACGTTACCAACAGAAGATTCAGGTAGGATTTTTACAAATACGTGAATGTTATTGAGTTCACAAACAAGAGGACTTATTGAAATTTGTTTTACAGCAATCACGACGATGCCCAAGAAGGTTGCAGCGATATGGAAAGTCATTTATGTTCTCTACAGGAAATGATGAAAGCTTGGGAATTGGTAAGTGTGAAAGACATTGCATGTATCTTTTTTAAGTAGTGGAAGGGAGACAACAGACTTTTAAGAACAGCACTATCAAGCTTAACACTTATGGTGCGTTCTTGGAACCATTACCTAACCGTATCAGCGCTAAGTGGGTTCATAATGACATTAGTGTATTGGAGATAAACTCTTCAAGGTTCTTGGTTTCTTGGCGATATAAATACACACTTTCTCCCCGGCATGCTAAATTAATGAACACTAAAAATGTATTCAGAAAACTAACCAAGTACATAAACTCCACATAAATTACTGAGGATGACTAACTGAACATATCAAAAGAGTCATTAGAACTCTCGGATTGGTTCTCTCGTTCAATATCGGCTCCAGGCTGATAATTTCTCTGGACGAGCGTTATACCGGAACAGTGCAAAGTGGGGTAGCTTATATAGAATTTACATTGGTGATTCTTTTACCCATGTTCCAACTATTTTAATTATCTTTCAGTCGAGTTACAAGAGTGATACATGGGGATGGTACGACAATCATTTGAATCTGATAAAGATGGTTTACACGTGTGAAACGACGCAAGCTTTGTGGCCCGGATACGAATGTCATTCAAGAAAGTTGGCAACTTCCACAATAAACAGCCACGTTCAAGAAAGCGCGTACTGCTGCCCAAACAGCGCAGTGGGCCTGAAACTGTTCGGCACAGCAGCTAGCATGCTGTATTATAAGCTAATACTATTACAACCATTATTGTTAGCTGTTTTCTTTGCTATTTGATAACACTATAAATATCCATGAAACACTTGTATATGCGGAACAAAAGCGTCTGCTGTACGACCTATGTATCTATGGCAGTGAACAGTGTTGTATCACACGAGTGTCGTAATTTCTTTTGACTTGACCCTACCCTAAATATTTCGACATTGATGGATTGATTACAAAACTGGTGGCGACAAGACTAGTGGCGAGTGTGCGTGTGTGCACGTGCAGTAACCTATGGCAGGCTTAAACTAACTCACCAAACCTAATGCATGGGCATGTGCGAGCAACTAACGCATTTCGATGACTATAAATAGTAACAGTATTTTCTTCTTAATTTTACTTCTACATAATACGCTACGTTGTAAAATACTATTCCAGAATCTTTGAACACAATAAAATATTTTCTGTTCATTCCGTATCTATGTTCCATGCTTTGAGTAACATGTGCGGATTCAGCCAGTTTTTAAAGCGAAGTAAAAACCAATCTTAATCGAATAACAAAAAAACAGTAAGTTCTCGAATTCTCGCAGTTTAGTTGAAACGTTGATGAAAGAGAAATGTAAAATATAAAAGATTGAAAATAAATAAAGTGTAGAATAACAATACAAACGTATCACAATAAGCAATACGAATGGTAAGCTAGCGAGTCATATTCGTTATTGTTTGATTTTGAGTTGACTGTCGATAAACATGCACTGTGTCCATCATTGGGCCTAGGGGGAAAGGTGGTTTCGTTTAACGTCGCTTCAATCGCTATTTTTTCATAAACTATCCACGACGTTAACTTGGGGACCTAGTGTAGCGACGAAGTAATTTACCGTGAATAAGCATTTTCCAAAATTAGCAACTCAGCTTATAGTACAGTCACAGAAGAAAAACAAATTAATGCTGAAGCGAAATTGTTGCCACATTAAATCCATTTATTGGCAGCAGCATTAGGAACGGGATCTTTCCAAAAGTTGCCGGAAACATATGGCAAATAAAATCGTTCTGGTGGATTAACTGAATATTTCTATATCGATTGATGCGCGGAACATATTTTCACGGAGTTAAAGCCATTACACGGGATGAACTACAACTTTCACGCTTCAATTATAATCCTAATCTTAGAATTTCATCCCGGAACAAATTATGACCGATTTGAAGTGAAAATCTATTTTGGCAATGGAACTGTTTTGGGAGTTGAAGCATACAATAGATAGGCCGGGCAAGAGGGGGCGATATTGGCCGTTTGGCAAAGGCCAATGAGCGTGAGGTGCGCCGTTTCCTGTTAAAAAACAATATTGGACATATACAATTTAGAGGCTTTTTTATTTTCCCATTGCGTCCTCCTGGATAAGGGGAAACGACATTCTGACATTTAATAAAAAAGGTGGAAGCAAAAAGACTGCTCTATATATGTAGTTGCTCAAGAGCTTTCTTGGAACGGGATGTCGAAAAAAACACCTCCTAATGTTCCGGATAACGACTAAAATCATAGTTGAGAGTAGGGGAAGGCAAACTGATTTCCAATATTCCTGTTTCCGAACAGCAGAGTATCAAAATTTACGCATATGTAATAAATATTAATGTTTCTTAACAGATAATAAACATGTGCGTGAGAAATACATAGATTTAAGAAGATTGGACCGTTAAACTACGAACAGATAAACAGATAAAGAGTAATAGCAGATGGTTTCATTGTTACGAAAAATATGACTCGTAAATATTTATATTCTGAGGTCACAGCTGTCAAATGACATTTATTGAGTTTGTGTTCACATAAAATCTCAGACAATTTAAGCATATACGCTAATACCCCTCTTAAAGCTGCCCCGATTCGCCCTGTTTCTCTGCTGCGCTCGTTGGCAACTCGAGACTCGAAGCGCAAAATATTACCAGTCTTAAGCAAATCAAAAAAGAGAACCAATCCGAGCGTTCTATTGACTCATTTGATATGTTCAGTGAATTTATATGGGCTGTATGTGGTCGGTTAGCTGTCCATATACATTTTTATAGTTCACCAATCATGTCGGGAAGAAGTAAATGGTTATATCACCAAGAAACTATGTTCATGATCCGATTAATATTGATAAGAATTATTAATTGATAACATTATCCAGGATCACAATAAGCGTCTTCCATTGTATATATATCTAAATAATTGAATATACACAAATAACACTACTGAAATTGTATTCACCATAATGTTTTACAAACATTGTGCAATTTTCATTCGTTCTTGTGTTAATCTTCTACGAATCACTTCGAGATTTAAACAGCTTTGCACCGCGTTAACGTATAGCAAACTCATTAATATTCATGTATCTGTAACGAGTTTAACTGGAATAATACATAGCTTTTAGTAGTTCTTTAGGGAATCAGTCCATTGAAATACCTACATATTTATCACGAAATACTACAGTGGATAGCAAAATACACACATTACAACCTTCACCTATAGCAGTGCTTCCCAACCTTTTTTCGCTGTGGACCACCAAGCGCCAAGATTTTTTTCTGGGATGGTCAAATTATGCTACTCACATGCTAAATATAACTACTCAATCTCAGTGTACTTAGGACTTGATAAAAATCGTATAAGGATACAAAATCCCTATTTCGTTAATTTCAGCCTATTTCAGCCCCCTTCAGTCTAGCTATATAGACTGATACTATGTATTGATTTGGAATAAATAAAAACATTTCTCCAGCATTATTAATAAATTCAACTACTGATTAGTGTAATTTAATATTTGTTTGTTGGTCATCGCAATGTTTATAAGGTGGGTGGCAACCATTGATGGGCATTAATCAGATTCAAGAAAAGTGCCTTCAGTTTTGAAATACCGGATTAACTTGAAATGGAATATTGAAATGCCTACCGGCCTAAATGAAATGGATTATTCGTTGGCGTTAGGATGCTGCTGATTACGATTTTCAATTTCAATTTTATTCATTATTTTCACATATGAAGCCGGATTATACTTCTAAAAGCTTTCTATGAATTAGATTGATCAGGGATGCATCGATCTGCTGGTTTTAGATTGATTTTTAGAGCAATTTTTGAGAATGAGAAGTCAAAATCTAAAAATAATATAATAAATTTGGCTCCGGTGTTCTGAGTGCTAAATTCATGGCAGTGGCGTTCCTGGCATGCCACTGAATCTGAAATTATAGACCAAATTGCATCGATAAAACTAAGGACGGCACAGTTGCAATTTTTATGCAATGCTTCTGTATTTTTACGAATTTGTATTTTTCAGCTGATATTATTGTAAAGTTGTTTTATAAAATATAGGTATCAAATGTTTGAACAGGGGTGCAATTTCAATGCTTATCATAGTCGCATCATCGTAGATATCCAACCGCGTAGATTACAAAACTGTATTCACATTTACAAGTCACAAATACACGAGCACCCATATAACGAATAGAGCATGGTATGACGTCGGGTGAACAGGTATATTATTGTTCTTATGCACTCGTGATGCATTCATGATCTAGTCTAGATTCTAGATCATATGAAACATTTTTTCCCGTCTAATTTTTTTAATGAATAATAATACATATTTTATAATAATATTTATTAAAATTGATTCATTACTGCTACTGGTCGGTGTTGACGCGAGAATCGAATGTGACATATAAAACCCTAATTGTGAACGAAAATAATCAAGGTTATTCAATTAGCAGTAATCTAACTTAATTTGATCAGACAGACCTGTCTTTAGTCTGGAACAATCGGGATTATTTCAGGATTTGATTTAGGAATGCCTTAGCCTCAATCTAAAAGCAAAAGCAAATTCTAAACTGTGTAAGAACCCGAAGGTAATCAATTATCCGTGCTGGTATTAAATAATAAATACCATATGTTCGAGTAGGTTTTTTTCACCTGAAAATTAACAACTTGACTTATGTCAAGTCAAGTCAAGACTTAACTATTTTTCGATATTTCTCTTTCTTTAGCTTTGGACCTCATATTCAATATCAACGCATACTCTGCAGCAGGGCTATTCAACTCAAGCAAAGGTCCGGTTAGAAAAGTTTAATATTTGCAGAGGTCTAGTGAAATATATTCACATGCAATATTTGGCACAGAAAAGGGTGTATTATGCGTACGTGGGTGAATACGTCAATATTTATCTATTCCTAGAGCCTGAAGTCCAGCTTCAACACAGGTCCGGATTCGGACCGCGGTCCGCCAGTGGAGTAGCCCTGCCCTAGTCTAGAATATAAGGTAAAATATGAGGATGGCAAACGGAAACTCTTTGCAAAAGCATTAAGGATGTACCTCGGGTACCAAATATCCTACAAACGAAGTAGGCTTCGAGGAGTTTGCTCGGGAATAATTGTCACTAGATAATAGAATAATATAACTACCGTTATGTGTCTACACACTTGTAAGCATGTGTGGGCCATGCATAACGCTTTCTAATTGAAGAGAAGTACTGGATCTTAACAGATGCGATGGTAAAACCGGCGCTAGCGATCCACATACGGCTCTATGACACATAATACGCGCCTCCAGGAAAGATGAGGGATTTTGGCTTAAGCTTAGCAAGTCCGGCTACCTTTGTTATATAATGGTTATACAGAAAGCTTGAATCACGATCAAACAATGCGAACAAAACGAACATGGCCATCAAAACAAAAACAAAGATTCCCGCGGTCGCCTTATCTCCGAGCTGGATCGTATGCGCGGTATTTTACAAGTTTTTTAGTGTTTTTTATGTGATTTCCTCGGGCAATTCTCGTTTTTATTGTTGAAATGAAACAATCCTGATTCCACCAAATCAACAAGTATTCAACCATCTCGCTGCATGAGGCATTCATATATGCAGTACAGCTGAAGCAATTTATCAGTAACAATATGGCTAATTACTCAGATCATCTATATAAAATATACACATAATTAAGGATGTCACAAAAACCTTTCAACAAATTACTTAGCACCTGGTTATGACGGATAAATTGATCGGGATTTCTGCTTGCGGCATCGCATCAAACAAATATACCATAATGCTATCTACCTCGGAGGTATAATAAAACGAGGAGGCATATGGTTTTCATTTGATTTTAAGTCAATCGATGCGTAGTAAATTGCTCTTTACCTCTTTCAAATCAGGCCCTTGTTTTTTAATGAAGAAAGGAGAACGGAACGGACATTGAAAATGAACATAATATTAGCGGGACGAGTTTGCGACGGAAAAAAATCGGAATATAATAATATTTTTTCCGTTTGAGAGCTATAAAAGTCGGGCGAAATGACGAAAGATCATCATTCAACGGAAGCGACGACAGGGCAACTACTAACTCTGAAAACTACTAACTGAAGAAACTCCGGCAAAGACAAGGTAAAATATTATTTATATTTCTATCAGTTATTAGGAGAGTAATCCAGGAATCCGGGGCAAGGATACGAGACCCAATGAAGTACCTTGTGACGGCTTGGGAGCTACTGGCATTAACTTTCCATTGAAGTTTTTATTTTAACAGAACGTACGTAAATAATTGAAATATTAATCCCCAATTTTAGAATTAGCGTTCGAATTCAGTATTTTAACATTTGTAAAATAGTAAAGACGTTAAGATTTGAAATTTTGCTAATACTTTTAGTACTGGTGGTAAAACTACCAGAAATTTCAGAATTATTTGGTATCGATTTTCTTGGACTCGTGCATTTTAATTGGTTGAAATACCCTTACCTTAGCGGTCTGACTAGCGACTATATGCGCATGCCATTACGTAAGACTTATTGGTGTTGACTAAAGCAATTATTAGTCATTCCAATCAATCTATTTACGTACCTAGAAGATCTCTTTCCTTTCCGCTATGAAAGCCAAAATCGATTCACTATTTATTGCTGTAAATACTTAACTATTATCGACACGCAAACTTCGTGAATAACGCCAAGTCTCTGGTTCCAGGTAATTAAACTTTACTTTCCGGGTGGGTTGGCTAACTGTACAAAGTAAAACCGATGACGTTTTCAATCAACAATATCGATAAATTTCAAATCTACTTTCCGATATTTTACAAGTATACCTTAAGTATAGCATCGATTTTTCAACATCTTTGATTCGTTAGCTATTGTCAAAGTTATAAATATTCTGCAATATAGCCTTAACCAGTTATATTGCCGCTGCTAAGTCTCTTAGCAATATTTAAGTAATTCCAACACCTTCGGTTAAACAAGTTTAAGGTAAATTAATTGATTTAATGAAAAATATCCGGATCCATACAATAATTCTTTATATCATTTCCTTGTCAGCTAGAAGCAAACCCTTGCTATAATATTTCACGTCGCCTTGCAACATCAAGGCAATTTACGATCAATAAACTCTAATGAATGAAAATGCAAGGGAATATAATGTATTGCTCTGAAGTACTGATAAACTATTTCAACCATTCAATTCTTCACGAAATAGATGAATTCAATCTAGCCCATTTGGCTTATTTCTAATTCAATTCAGGCAAATGTGATTCCGAATTAAATATCCCACATGTGTATTTCGATCGGGATTGAAGTCGCGCATTCGTAAACATGCATTGTTTTTTATCTCTAATATTGAACAACACACAGCCCTTATTTTTGAAAACTAATCATAATCTGGGACAGAGATAAGGCTCCAACATCTTACAGTGCATCTTATATATAAACCTATGTGAAAACGGGATAATTGAAACGTCACACTCCCTTGCCACATGTCAAGTCTACGACGTAGAACAAATTTAAACGTCAAGCAGACCTCGTCAAGCCGTCTGGGCTAATAATACGTCGGATAAAAGAAAACTATAATTCCAAAATTATTCAAAACTGGTATTGCAAACTTTTGTAATTTCACTACCCGGTTCTTGCGAATCAGTTAAATCCCACCACTGCGTAAACCGAAGAAATTGTTTCGGTTCCGCTCGTCCGTTTCTAATTTGAGTGACATACAGACAGTGAAGACAGAAGTTCTATCATGAATGACAAATTCATCTTATTTTGAAGGACAGTTATATCCACACAGTAATTAATTATTCATTAACTTCATGTCAGCTGGGATGGATTAATGCGTATGTCCCAGACTACACTTGGAGGGGCCTCATGAAATCATACATAGCTTGAAAAAAAAACAGAAGGGTTTACTGCACGAATTTCTGAACGGGCGCGCGGACTTTTAACATCTTATAAATATTAAATATCGTCAATAATCATTAATTTCTTTTATATTTTTTTTAAATGAAAGTGGTCTGACTGTCAAAGTGTTACCTTATCACTTGATCAGTAATTATTATTCATAGTCACGTTGCGATGCCCGGGCTCCGGTGCATATTTTTTGAAAAAAAACTCCAACACGACCTGCGGCCTGAATCACCACGGAAAATTTAGTTCAAATCGATGTAACTGTTTAATATAGCGTAAAACAAACTTTAATTTTGTAAAGTTAGGAAATGCTTCGCACAAATTTCAAGACCAATTAGATTTAGAATTGCACAATCAGGGGTCTATAACAAGTTAGAATAAATCCTGAGCTACACGGCTTTAATTCGCATATATCATTACTGTAAAAGAAACCGTTCTAATCTTTTCACGAATGCAGTAAAAGTTCGTAATAGCGCGGGTTTCCGAATAGCTGGAACTGGTTTGATTTAGCCCCGGCAAAATCTCTATCATAACTCGAACCTTGGTTAGCTCGATGTATTTTGCCAGGCCTTACTGCATATGCATAACATGTCAATAAAACTATATCGCCGCCTCTACAGCTTCTCTAGTACAATATAGAAATACGGACCTAACTACGCGAGTGAAACTTTGGAACAAAACAAATGCGTTCACCAGATTTTTCTGTCTTCCATCACACTTGGAAATATTTGCATACATAATAATCTTAATCCCTATCAAATTCGATACCCATTGGAGCAAGCCAATGTAGATTAGCTAGACCTAAAAAATGTCTTGCTTTTTCCGATTCAAATTATACTGTAACACAGGTGCTACTATGATATGGGGCTTACACTATATTTCTGGGTTCGGATTAGGGTAAGAATTATTAGAAAAATGCAGCATAAGCCTAGCCCTGACCCTAACCGTAATTCTTACTCCAACGCGAAGCCCCCAAAATAAAGTAGACGCCATTCTTGTCATCCTGCTAACAAGTAACTAGTAAATAGAATCTGACCTTCAACGTTGACAGTTTTGACAATGACCGTATATAATAATTCCCGAATTCATCTCTTGAAATCTGGTTATGGTATTTTCGAGCGCCGTCATGTTCATTTACACTCAATGTAACGGAAAACCTTATTTCAAAAAAATGCTAGCTGGTGGGATAAGCAGTTTTTGAAATAAATAATATTTTCTTTTAAATGCTTCTTACTCATTTATATTCCAGACATTATGGCATTCAGAAAGAATCAATTTGCAGTAGCTGCCGTCTGCTTCATGGTCCTATTTCAACTTTTTGTTACGTCACAAGCGCAGGTAGGTCTCTTTGCTGTGGTTCTGTGAAATATTAGTGCTTTGAATTAGATCTCAGGCTTATTGGATGAGTCCCTGGTTCCCGTTTCCCTGGGATTTTCCCTAAATATGTTTTTCGTAAAGAGTCGTGTCATCTTAACTGTTTTTTTGCAGCCCCCTGTTGGTAATAAGAGACCATACCGTGGGACCGGTGGCTGGACCATGAACAGCATCGGATACAATGCTGGATTAGGTAAATATTAAATTATACGCATTTAAGATATCTTGTTCAGTGTTATACGTATGTGAAATAAAAGTCACGCAACCTTTCAACTATCTACATTGTGTTACAGATGCACTGCACAAAATATTCGGAAAACGCGAAGGAAATGAAGGTGAGTGACTTATATGGAGTATTTACTCATATATAGGAAACAAGCGAGAGAAAATCTGTAATTTACCAAGTCTAGATTATGATCTACTTTCATATTTATCAGATACTGCCTACATGACATCTGCAAATGGAGAAGACAACGTGAGGGCTATCGTCGATGACTTTGTATCTTTCCTTCAACTCAAAGGTATAAATAGATTTTAAGTGAAAAAAGAGGAAATGACCCCCCCAATGGACCTTTACTTTGTGGAACATTAAGTCCCTCTACGTCAATCGATAAACTTTCGACATTCCTCTATGAGACTATCGGTTCATCCAGAGTAAAATCACACACCAGCTTTCGATTACCATCATAGTATATTCCGAACGAATTTATGAGCCAGAAACCCATATAACACACAGTTAGATGATGGAGTTTATTTATGGCGTTGGCGCCCTTTGACCCTGTCGAATTTCCTCCCTTCGACCCTATTTCTGCACTACTGCCTTAGCAAATACAAACAGTTTTTACATTGTCATCAGACCTAGTTACATATGTGATTATAGGGGGTGGGGGTGGAGATAGGGGAACGTAGAGGACGGCGTTTCAATTTATATCCAATCCATATATATATGCGGCTCTTCCTTCCCAACCCCAGTCTCGTGAACCTTGATTTAAACCTTGATTGAACCATAATTTAAAACTTATTATGCTATTTTACTATTGCAGAAAGTGGTCTCCTTGGACCTTCCCTCCTTCGCTGTCTCCGTTCTGAATTATCGGATTAGGGAACGGAATGATATTTCTACAGTGTCAATTCAGTTATATATAACTCTATAAATATATGTTTGTAATTACTTTGAAAATTAATTGTCCATTCAATTTTTCAAAATGAGGCTTAAAATACATTTATTCATCTGTTAGCAGCGGGGCAAGCGAGTAATAAAACATATCATTGTCATGTTTACTACTGCCATCTAGCGGATATCGATCGACGAAATTTATCGAATTATTAATATCACTATCCTTCTATTTGTCGTTAATTATGATAAATAAAGTGAAATAAACACAAACGGGAGTTTTTCTAGAGCGAAACTTGACTAAAATGAAAGATATTTCATTCTCGCGGTCATTGTGATTTGGAAAGCGATTAAGACGGATATTTGGGGGAACAGGAAGTCTATATTTACCCCAAAAAGTTTCCCACCGACGAAAAGGAGAAAATAGATCTTGGTAGCAATATCAGTTATTGAAGGTGTGTGACAGGTAGAAATAACAGTACAAGAAATCCTCATATAACGACCCCGCACTTACGACCGTTCCTCATACTTACGACCGTTAGTGTTTCCATCAGACCGTTACGAAATTCTTTATTCAGATATTTCATTTAATATGCAACTGATAATTGGCTAATATTTATACTCTCATGGACTCTATCGCCCGTAAAATAAATATAATATAAACATATTTCTCCTCTCGCTGTTATTCTTAAGAAAATGCCCAAACGAGAATGTAAAGTAGCCCAATTTGGCGCTAAAATTGAAAACCCAGAAACATTGGTCACAATACTCCGATTGCAAAACAAATCCAATTACTGATAACATCACATTAGTAACACAAGAATAACTTGATATTTACTTGTTAGTCATTCAAGATTGTTTATCACAGCGTGATCACCCGGTGTTGATTCAAATCTGCCCAAAACTCGGGAATTCAGTGAGAACTCTATTTACAAATTGTTACCGTTTAATTTTGTCAAATGTCAAATCGTCTCGAGTGATATTGTGGAAAATACTGGATGGATTTAGCTACTGCCCTTTTAAAGCGAAAGAAAATCAGTTACGAGAAAAGCGCGACAGGTTGCTATTTCAAGGAATTCGCCTTCAAATTATCGCTTTTCTTTTTCCAGACGTTGTTTATGCTTTTATATAAATAGAATACGAAAGCTTTCATAGAAATATATCATAAATTGAGGAAGATTGAAACTTCCTATTACCAAAGGACAGCGTTTGTCGGTATCACACGTGTCACAGGGCGGAATTCAATATTAAATTCAATGACGTAAGCTACAGAAATAAGCCTCTGACAAGCATTGGAATTGCTCTCCTATCCCAACGCCCACATTTCAGATAACTTTACCACAATATCAAATTTAACAATACAAGTGAAGCTCGGTAATCTTTAAACTACCAAAATATATGAAGGAATTCACGACTTTCAACCATTAGATAGGCCCACATTATTTGTTAGCTAAAGAAACAGTTTATTAAATGATTTCAGACGCTGATTAATATCGTTATTGGTCTTGGTAATGACTAAGTACTACAAGCCAGGTAACAGAAAAATTCGCTTGCTAGTAGTAGACAAGAATATGACTCTGCAATATAAAACCGGTAGATGGCAACAGAGAAACGAAACTGAACTTCTTTACACTACATAAGTGATATCACTGTACAGGCCGGACTGGATTTACCAATAGACCGAATACACCATTGCCCTCGGGCTGAGCGGTATTTGGGAAGCCACTGAAACTTATTTGACGTAATGTGTTACGTTGTGTTGAAATACATTATATTATTATTAATTATATAATATTTGATGACATTTAGCCAAAATAATTACAGTAATATATCTAAATTGGTTATTGAAACATGCAAACATTTCTATAAATTCTTATAAGACACGAATACATGTGGTGGACTAAAGAGCCGACCTATCATTCGCCGGTTTTAAGACCCAGTCCGCCATTCATCCTCACCCCATTGTAATTTTAAACAATACAAGACAGATATGGAATTTTACGAACGCAAATAAGTCCACGCGATACAACAGGAATGCAGTAACCCGATGTTCGTTTTTAGTGGTACATGAATACCAGTCCAGTACATTGTGGACTGGATATATATACTATATAATATCAGAGTGCAAATACGCGTCAATTACTGTAATTCCCAATCACGTACAGTAAAATCATTGTGGTGTCATATCTCTAACTACAAGACTACACAACATCAGTCTACCTCTATGTAAATAGTAAATACGAATTTAATCCCGAAATCCCGACGGATTAAAGAGGAAAAAAACGTTTGCAGACGTCAATCAAAACTGTGTGGCGACACGAGAGAGAGAAAAGTTTTTGGATCAGAAACCGTGTTATGTTATCGAACAGTTTTTATATCAATAGATATGTACAGACGCTCCCCGACTTACGAACATTCAGTGATACGAATATGATAACGAAGTTTGATTGAAGTTCAAAATGTGAACCATAGAACTCTTGGAGCAGTCATGCTTAAAAATGATTACGGGAGTTTCACGCAGTTGAATAGCGGGATTTTTTAATCATTTTCATTTTCACTCTGCTTGAAAAACTTCAACTTCAAAACTCCAACTTCTCGCCAACTGTGAATGCACGGATGTCATTAAAGGATAAACATAATTCTTATCCCTTAAGCTGGAACCCACAACGGGGACTTTTGGGTGTATTCAACTTTTCATTTTCAAAATATAAATTTCCAAATCAAATCCCCTTGTTCTGAGTCTTGTAATTTTTTCCGGTGACGTATGACCATGGATACCACAGGGTGTCGTGAAAGGGTTAACTAGGTAACCGTAGTAGGTAAATACGGAGAAAGAAAACATTCAGAATGACGCTTGAACCAATACGTAGGAAAATAAAGAGGAAAAAGGAGGCTTCGCTCTACGATTTATAAACTTTGTAAACCAGCGAATAGAAAGATTTAGCTGCGAGCGAGAGAAGGGAATGCTAAGGTACTGCGTTATACTTATTGTATGTAAGTCCGAGCTGTATAAGTTCTATTTGTAACATAAGGCAGGTCTTGTTCTGACAAGCCAGCAAGATACAAGGCATTACATAGTGCAGATTTCCAACGTAGTACTACGCTCATATATGAATTTGTATAGGGAGTAGAATTTCTTAGACAACTTATGATGGTAATGCTTGGAGCCAATATATAGACGAAACCCAACTGCAGGTAAACATTTTCTACTACTGAAATAACCGGTGCTCACTGGACGCTACATTTACACGTAAAATTAGAACATGATTAAAGCTGGTGCGGGACCTGTAGCATACGCTACATAAGATACCCTGAAAATATTTTATTTCAGTATCCGCTGATTTGAATCGGAGATACCGCGCGTTAGTGTAGCGAATAGACTTTACCATATGCAGTGCAATGTCGTTCACGAAAATCACGTTATATTTTGACGTTAGCATTAAGGCATTACGGTAGTTGAATCAGATATACGGCAATACATGAAATTATCCAACAAATGCAGTTAAAACGTCAAACTGTGGGGCAGTAGAATAGACTCGCAGCAACGTGAATTTAGTGAACTTGGTTGGAAAAGGCAGCGGCGCGTGAATTATAATAAATCCACGTTCATTGCACGTTAAAAACCTTCCTAAATCTTTGCTCGGAAGGAAAATAACTGGATAAGTGTTGCACAGAAGTTCTCTTCCCATTATAACATGGTTTGACCGGACAGCGAATTATGAGATGATACGGGCACTTCACATTGAGAACGGAAATCGGTCATATTTTAGCGGAAAAAAAATCCATGTCGGTTGGCAGAGCACGGAAAAAAATACCGTTCCTACAAACACTAGGAAAACTTAGATACACAACTTAGGCTCCGAGGGGAGGAGGACATTGTAAATATATTAATGTCTTGATATGATATCCCATTCAGGGGTAGAAATTCAGGGCGACAGGGTGGACTAAAATAAAATAAATATGATTTTAAGTTCGATTCATATCTTACCAACCCAAATTCAGCACTTGGGAGGAACAGAGTCAGAGTATAGGGTAGAGGTAGAACAATAGGAACAATACCATATGTATATATGTACCTGCTATGGACCTACCAGGACATGTAGCGAATGCCGAAAACTACGGAACGTACGGAACGCCCTATATAACGTGAATTTCGTGCACTATACGTATATATGGTAAAGTAAATTCGATAAATTACGCACAGTAAGACGTGCGTCTGCGAAAGATATGATTCTGAATTTTTTTTTTTTTTTTTTGTTGAACAAACTGGACTGATGAACGCTCGGTTGGGAAGAGCGGGTATGGATTCAATAGTAGCGCGGTATAAACTTACAGATCGTTTTTGTTTGATTTTACGACTTTCATTTTTTGCTCCTGAAACCGCGGATACTAAATTCGCAGATACGACGATTTCTATGTCGTTAACACAGCGTTCCATTGTTCGCAAATTTCTCAAATCTCAGAGAACAGACAAAAGTTAAAGTTTAATCTGATAATGAGCGGTCTAAGGTCTGATGGCAGGTTGAAATTTCATGAAACTCGACATTATGACGCTTCGGGATGGTCATTACATGACGAGGTGTGTGGCGCGGAACGACTTTCAGAATTCCATTTAGCACGCCCGACCGTGCATCCCAGAATGATACATGGACTAAGGAAACCTGGGTCTGGACTTTCCCGGGGTAAAATCCTACTTAGGATCGTAATAAAAATCGAGAATCTGGACTGGAGCTTACAACAACACCGAATCGCTCTGATAGTGTTTTAAATATAGGAATGTAATATTTTCTTCCATAGATTCTAGACTCTCTCTAGAGGTTCTCAACATTTTTTCCGTATTCCTCCCTTACCAACCTCAGACGCTTGCTAGCATTTCCTCCCCGAGACGCTTGATCATTACAGAAAACAAAAGAACAAAAAATTAACCACATATTTACAAATTTTCATACAACTTTAATGAGAACCCTGAGCCTCGTGCTGAGAAACTAATAGTCATTTGTCATCACAACTCGAAGCTAGTAGGTGAATCTAGATTCTAGAAAACTATCATGTAGCGCTGATAACATCAGACCTTGCATAAACAGAAAAAAACACCTAGAAACTATTCTCCAAATTCCTCCCTCGGGCAAATTTTTAATTCCTCCTTCAGGGAGCCAAGTGGATCCGCTTGAGAACCACTGGTCTAGAGCAAAACTTACAGTACAGTAGAAATTTACAGTACAAGCTGGGAGAAATAAAGGTTAATATATGTTGATAGGGGGTTAATATACATGCATATTTTGACAGCATTATCTCTTATTATGTATTTGTCCTATATATCATATCGAAGTTATATCCGTACTACTTCCTATAGCGCTATTATAATACAGCATTCCGTAGACGGTGAAGCCGGTATTTGATAAGAGGGAATATGTGGTCACAGTGCTTGAAAGACTTGGCTTTGTTGCAAAACAAAAGCACTTCCCTTGAACATATTCTCGTAACTGAGACAGCCATTAGTTGTAGCCGATCTCTAACCACAATCCGATTGTGGGAAAGATATCACAAAATGCAATTTATTTATTCGGGAATGCGCTCTAATGGCAATAGTCGTTCCATGATTCACAGCAAATGTAATTGGAATGAACAGACATTAGCCCTAATAAAATTATGCCAAACTAGTTCCTGAATTGTTTTGAAAATTGAAGTTGCAACGCATTGTTTCATAGACTGAGGGTTTTTTTCTCATCGAGTGAACCAGTTTTTCCGAATTTGAAATTGCCTTCAAACTTACCTCGACAATACTAGTCGTAAACAATAGCTCGATATTTTATGGCCTTGTAATCCTTCTCGAGTGGTTTATTAACATCTATCAGCCTGATCTACAACACTTGTGAGGTTACAGTGATTTTGAAAACGAGGTAACAGCCTACGTAAGCAAGTTATTTACTCAATTTTACGATGAACGCGCTCGAAATTGACAATTTGACAAATGATATACTAATATTTCAGCGATAAATTGTCACGCAATGAATATAGAACTCTGTATCACAATTAAATATAAACATGTGCTACACAAATGGAAATGTCAATATGATATAATACCATTAAATAGTATCATTAGATATCCGAAATTATGTAGTTGTATGAATTTTCTTTGATGATATTTGCAATGTAACAATTCTGCTATGCCATTAAAAAAATTCGTTAGAAATACGAAGACATTGTGTAGTTTTAAAAAGGAAGTGTAAAATTTACCTATGTACTTTGCAATTTTTTGTCAATGGAATCGGGCTCACATACTTAATCTGATTAAGGAGCAAACTACTCGTAATTTTAGAATTTCGTACTTAATTCTCGTAAAACGGGGTAGGAGTATACAACGTGGGGAGGTAAAGCAAGCAGATCTTCTGCAAGCTTAATAGGTATTCTTTTGCAACAAGGTCTAGGAAGACAACTTGATTCTTGATAATGAATGAGAAGCTTTCATTCATTGTTATTTTACAATGTACAATATCAAGCGTCATCTTGACAATAGTGGAGTTGACACCTCATCTGTCTAGCATGACATGAAGGATATAGATCGTAAATGAACCGTTTTATTGAGGTCGTTATTCGAGGCGGCTTTAAATTGGGTTTCTAGGAAATCCTGCCTGCTACAAAGTATCTCTTTGACCGTTAAGCGCATTCATAGCCAATGGCTTAGAAGGGCTATGTACAGTCGGGAGCGGGCGGATTTGAATATGTATAATATTTGAATACCAGGGGATTTTGCAATAATCTGGTTTATGTGTATATGTAGGAGTTATTTGAATTCTGATTAGCCGTTAAAACTATATATTTCGAAACAAGAAGTAACGTCAGTTTGGGGGGTTTCGGGTTGGGGTAACGTAGAGGGTAAGACTTATGTTTTTTTGTTAATAATTTTTCGTTTTTTAAATTTTAGTAACAACCCTAATCCTGGATCACCTCAACAGCCTCCCCTTTGGTAAATATCTCATTTTAACCCCAACTCCAAAAATTTGGCAAGTAATCTTTTCGCCTAACTCTTTTGGAAATTGAACATCCCCTAAGGTTGCCTTACCTTACCCTGATACCCCGAAAACATATTGGTTAAATCCCGACCCCGGGATGGCAGGTACCCCCTTACCGTATGAGTCCTTTACCTGGGATTATTTTCAACACACACTACCGCATACCGTCATGTAGATAGTATTGTAAGACATCACTCCGTTGTTAGGGCTGCTTATTTTGCTGCCAGCCAAAACAGTGATCTCAGTTTATCAAGGTTTTCAAGGCATTATTAGTTGGCAGTTAGATAACGCACACGACGCTGTATTACGATTCAGCAGTTCAAACCAATATTGCCGACTTTCCCAAGACCCACTATTTACTCCCTTTGATGCGACGCTGAGAATTTTAACCCTTTTGCAACACAGTCCTAGACATTCACTTAGCACACGGTACTAATACACCTATCGCTGCACAAGTCGATTTCGAAATTGCAGAATATTGGTAGCTTAGAGTTAAACTCTACTTCATTCAAGAACATGTAAGTGAGTTTCCCGCTTATCCACATTTTAGGTTGCTGCAGTTGCTACAGTTAGGGCTTGCTACACACTGGTCATATATAATACAATTCATATGTTTTGGGCATGTATGAGTGTTCAAAATTCAAAAATTCAGAATTTCTCAAGGGGCCTTTGTAATGCGTGTATATTTTACAGTGAGATGATGAAAATAGGGATTTTGTGAAATCCATGAACATTTCAATAACTCTATCCCCGTTTAGTCAGGGATTTAGTGTAAGGGTTAGGAGTTGGGGTAAGGCTAGGTAATAGCCCTAACCATACAATGTTAGGAATTTTACAAAATACCTGACCAAAACGGGGATTTTTGACATGTTCATGCATTTGATGGATAGTTTTCAACCTGCTTGTGTAGAAATTGAAATTGAATCTGATATTCGTAGTGTGGTTTTTTAAAATCGCTTTTTGCAGATATTTTTGGATAGTTTTTTAGCAACGGGGCCATGAGCTTTATATTGCTAAGAGCAGGTTCAATATATTTCGGACCAGAGATTTGAAAATGAATGAATAAATTTCAAAGTTTTATTTTGGGTAGTTAGTATGGCATTAATTAGAATAAAGGAGAAATGTGATAACTTCAAAGAGAATGTCATGATCACACTGAGAAATGATGTATGATTATTCAAAATGCCAAACTTTAACCTTAATTGTATAATTTAATTTATTATTTATATATATTTCAAGTATCTAAATGTCCACATGTGGCCTGAGGGTTGTAGTTTAGAGATCGTATGCTGACGATCTCGTCCACTGCATGAACTGTATATATAATATCCATTAAATAAATATCCCAATATTATCGATATGTATGACAGCAGAGAACTTTAGTGAAGACGGGCATCGTTATTTACATGTACACTATCTTAATGAAGGTTTAAACCACGCTAAGTAGCCATCAGTATCGTTCCATTATTAAAGTCCTTTGTTCTGTTGAGTTTACTGATACAATCTCCGACCCTTGTGTTCAGCCGACGCCAAATTCAAAACGAAAAACTTATTTTGGGGTACCTCGTAATGTACGTACAGGACAAGTATAGCTAAACATGGCTTAAACGGAGACATCGCCCACTTGGAAACACGACATTTTAAAAGTAAAGCAATAAAGCCAGACTTTAAGTATAAGGGTATTAGGCGCCGGAGGCCATTGCAATCTTAGTACTGATAGATACGAAGTTCATTGAGGGATTCGAGTCTCATATATATTTCTTTCTTTTAGGTTAATTTTATTGGGGAGATAGCGAACCCCAAGGGGGAGTTTGGTTCTTCAAGTGATGTTATGAGTGCATTAGATGTTGAAGATTAGAGAAGCGTGGGAGGGGCAGCGACAGTACATATATAAGCATGTATTGATTGAACTTGGGAAAGGGTGAACCATATATCGGCGACTGCACGAAACCCTGCCATATATTGGAGTTGATTATTCGGCACAAGCGATAAGTTTCCCCGATCTTCAACAACAGGCATTTTCCCAATCACTTGAACCACTTGATAATATCTTGCCATCTTTTCCAGGAATACAGATACAGCAGTATTAAATACAACAGTAAACGAATAAGTTACGAGCTTGTCTATTAGGCCTATTACACCTAACGATGGAGGGACTTGAAAAGTTTTTAGTTATAATTCTTCTCATATACGTCATAGCACTGACGTCATCTGACAGTGCATATACATCACGGAGACCCGATGGGTAAGTCACGCATGATGTATTTTCGTTGTAGATAATTTTTTTATCAATGTGCAATCGTTAAGTAGATCTGTCTATCATGTATTTCGTGCTTTTTTGCTTCTTTTGCTATCGATGACGTAACAATAGGCGACGAAAGAACTGTGCCCGTGAGTCAGTGATTTGATTTTGAACCGAAACATTTGTGAATTCGAATTTGAAAGACGCTATAGAAACTATTTAAGTCTCTGTAAACCTATTAATAGTTAAACGTCGGGTCAAACGATGCAGGGCGCATATTACGTGAAACGTGAAGTTTTCCTGTATTAGATAGAGAACTAGATAAGAACGAATTGCAGCGTGAGATTTTTCTACCTTGAAAGCGGTGGATTCAAATTTTTAAGGAACCGGTTTTCTCATACATTGTATCGATCGTGTTGATAAAAAATAATTCAGGATCTGTGGGGAAGAGTTTGTCCTTGGACTACAAGAACCCCAGCCCTAACCCTAGTCTTATTCTGTGGAGAATATCTTTGTAGGTAATAAGCATGAAAATAATCTAATAATTTTAATTGTAATCATGTAAAAAATAGTCGCTCGAAAATTAGAGTTAGAGAGAATTGTCATAGTAGGTAAGGGGTTAATCTCATAATGTCGTTCAAAGGTGAGAATTTCAGGTTACAGGATTGGAGAAAATGTTGGCAGGAAAAATCATTCTGTGTAAAATGTCTATGTAGGAAATCATCATGTAAGAGATAGTCCGAAGGAAACGAGATCTTGTAGGATAAAGTGGAGTGGAACCTGTCTGTGGAAGTATGTCATAAACTCGCCTTCAGTACTAGACCAGAGGTTCTCAACGTTTCCCAACTCTCTTACCAGACGCTTGATCATTACAGATAACATATGACCAAAAAAATAAACCACATATTTACAAATTTGCATCAACTTTAATGAGAACCCTGAGTCTCGTGCTGGGAAACTAATAGTCATTTGTCATTACAACTCGAAGCTAGTAGATGAATCTAGATTCTAGAAAACTATCATGTAGCACTGATAACATCAGACCTTGCATAAACAAAAAAAACACCTATAAACTATTTTCGAAATTCCTCCCCAATTCCCCCCTTGGGCAAATTTCCTCCCAGGAATTTTAAATTCCTCCTTTAGGGAGCCAAGTGGCTCCGCTTGAGAACCACTGAAGTGGACCATATATCTGGGATTGTATGTAAAGATATGTAAACAAATTCAATCCGTGGAAAATGTCTATGTAGGAAATTATCATGTAATAAATAGACTTAGCGATTGAACTATGTTGTAAATTATGAACTTATAACCTTAATATATACAGCAAGAACATATAGTAAAGGAAGAAAGTTTAGTTTTGAATTGGCATCATAGTCAAATACTGACTGTGCAGTTCCATTGAAATGGATTCGTTTCCTGCATGGATGTGTACTACTTCCTTGTTAAGGCATACTGCAGTCTGTCTGTGTATAGGTTGGCAGCTCATGCAAATATTACGAAAAGTTCAATTTGTAGTTCAATAAATTAAGGTAACTTTTCAGACAAATCCATGTGATATTTCTTGAACTCTATTGTTCAGCGGGATACGCAGTTTTTCAATTGCCTTATCGAGTTACCAATTCCCAACTAATAACTTAACTGAAATTACGCCAAATTTATTCAGTTTAGAACTTCCAGTTCGAATCAGTTCCAGGAATATTAAACTGGTATATATGTCTCACATTTATCATATTTCTCCTATCTTCTGAATCATATCATGCGGACTACCAATAAAGATCAAATAAAACATTAAATTACTTATTCAATTATAAAACCATTTTCTTCCCTTGGCCCGCAAAAATGTGTCAAATACTGAAGAGTTTAGATATATGATATTATCAGCCTAACAAGGTATTATTCAAGTACGGAGAAACATAGTTCTAACTCCTTGGGGATGAATATCGAATGGGAGAAAAGAAACTTGAAAAGTTAGTATAATGCAGCGAATGGATCGCCGGATATAATACAGGTATTCAATACAATATGCACAAGGGATGGCGAGACACGATCTGATAGATCATGAATATGGAATGTGTTCGCGGTTCACAAAATAAACTTTGTGATATCAGTCGTTAAATTCATAAAATCAATATGAATCCCGTCAAGTATCAAGTTTAATGTTCCCTTCTAACCTTTCCCCTTAGTGTTCCCTTTTCACAAGTACACCGGAAAAGTAATCGAAACTTATTGCGGCACCAACATCGGGACGAATGTTGCGAACGATGTTTGTAAATTTTCATACTCATAATAATATTAAATTTATCTTTAGTTTTGAAAGCCAATACAAGTTTATTATTAGTTCGGTGTATAATATATACAGCAAGTACTTGAATGAAATCGTTGGCAAAAAGAAAATGTGAAGGAAGCAATCTAGTTTAGATAACATCAACTGATAAAATTAAGGCGATATGTATTCTTTATACAGTGGACTTCGCTTATTCGGGTTATTGACCTATCTAATTTCCATAGGATTACAGTACAATTTGAAATGAATGTCTCTTGATATTCGTGCAACAGAAGGTGCTCATGCACGCGTTGCTCACCACTTCCCACAAGAGAAATAATGTTTGCTGCCCAAATTTACACCCGCCCGTTCCCAAGAGACCGCGAGTGTGAACTGAATGCAGTACACGAGGGAGTGCGGGTGTTATTACATTGAACATGCTTAATGCCAGCTATATCAAATAACCAAGGCCAATAAAACGTCATGATTGATGATAGACAGCTAACTGCAAACGACAAATTGATACCATAACACCCAGACCATGAAGTTTACAAGGGGAAGGAGAGGTCTATCCAGTGGAACGTAATTAATTATTATTTAATGTGAGAAGTGGTTAGAAGCTTATAGAAGTGGTTAGCAGAGCGAGCAGGCACAGTTCAGCCTTCAATACAAAATCTTTTAGATATAAATCCACCTTCTTCCTCGTCCGGAAAAACTCCCGTAGCTATTTACTCGAAAGGGACTTCAAAGCGATTTTATCCCCTCGGACACGAAGCGCGGTCCTGGGCTTTCTTTGTGTATTATTCTGAGATGCATTTGAACCTCCGGCCAAATTTAGTAAAGATCCGTTGAGGAATGCATGTGTATGTAGTTGTATGACATTAAAAAGTTACACTTTTTACACGAATTCTTTGGTTTAGAGGGTTAAAATACTTTACATGACAAAATAGCAGGAGCGCAACAATACCAAAATAAACAAAACTTTTCAAGGGAAAAAAGAACCGTGCCACGGTTCAGTAAATATAAGCAGGTCCTCTACTATGACGTCACAAACTTTGGGGAAACCTGTCATCAGCACAAGATGGATTATGAAAAGCAGATCGTTTACATAGAGATAAAACATTCGGTTTACCAGCTTTACCATTAAGGAAGCGTGTCTTGGAAGTCGTATTCCGCTGTCGGACTATACATGGATTAATGAGATTTAGGGATAACAGTTCAGTTCTCGGTAAAATATATTTATTTGTTTTGTAGGCAATGTGACTGAAGTACGAGCCAAGTACATATATACATGTTACAGTAAAATTGCGAAACTTGGAATTCCTCGAAATTTTCTAAACTTATTTCCGTCAAGGATTCCGACTTAACTCCAAACTTATACATCACGATATACAGTTTTCTCTCTTTTCTCTCTCTCTTTTCGTTTCAAATTCTGATACGCTATAGTGTACTTCGCGTCAAATACAGATTTCCTTATAGAGGTACAGAAAATCAGCTCAAACAACCGCATTTCCTGCATTGATACCTTATATGGGTCGACACGTTCCCCCTCACCGCATGGTTTACTGTAAAAAATCTGTGGTTATGTAAGCAGGTTGAAACAAGGATAACAGACGATCGATAGGTCTGCGGTAATAGGTTCAATGAGATGCCGACAATGTTTTCTGTCAAGCTCAATGGATAATTTATGACCGAGGTTTTTGTGATATTTCATGGATATTCTGGACAGTATTTATCAACAGATAGAAAATGTAATTTTAAGTTTAAGGTTGAAGTTTTATTTCTGTAAGATTTATATCTTTGTGAGCTGGATTAATATACTAAGTAAAGTAAGAAATTCCATGTTACCCGTGGTTAAACGTTTTTACTGGGTTTTGTCGTAGTAGCCGCATGGCTATACGTTTATCGGAGGAAATTTCGTGCATATCGCATTCAATAACATCAGTGTCTTAGTGAAAATCAATGATATAATTATCTGTAAGTTTAGACCGCGCGCTAAGTCACTCCATACCACCTATCGTTCATCCATCTAGTTTATTGGGCTGTTTACTTAAAGAACGAACACGAAAGAACGTTGTCAGGGAGGCGGCAAACTCAAGGACTGGGTGGCACAAACTCTACGCTGGATCTGGGCCTCGAAATGGTGTAAATTTAACGCTTAGACAGTATCTGGATACTGTATTCATCTATAAGAACTTTTTCGTTGAAGATTTACTTTAACTGCTAGTGCGGAATGCATGCGTCCGAGTTACCGGATGTATTTCGGTGAACTTATGCTTGAGAATCGCTGTTTACACAGCCGTTTTATTGTGAACTATCACTTGCCGGATCTGCGCAAATAGGTCGAAATTCAACCGATAAAATCGACTTTTGTTTGAAGTTTCACGTGGACAATCAGTCACTCAAAGTACATAAGACACAGCCCACTTGTTAGGTCACGTAGAAAGATCATATCGAGAGAGATGAAGCACACAATACAGCTACTGTTTGCAGTTACAAAGCCGCATTCTATCCGGGATTAGTTAAGTAAATTTTCTAGACTAGTGTGGTTACAAATAACGATGTTCCAATCCACTTTTCATTTGTAGAAAAAGCACAAATTTAATTATCCTTCACTTAATGAGACAACCAGTTATGGAAGGTGGTAAAGAGCGATCTAATACATGTACTGTACAACAACACTGCAACACGTCTTCGTAGCGTTTCAAAGTCAGTTATTCTAGCCCAAAGAATTAAGACACAGTCCAGTATCCAGTATTCATTTACGTGCAAAAATGAATGCAACCGAGTGCTATATTTGTGTTTGGTTGAAGCACTTTGAATGTATATGCATAATTAAATATGGAACTATTTCCTATATTTCGCACTCTCACTTTCATAACTCTATTTGATACGAGGGACAGATAATATCCGTTAATTACATACGGATTGCTAGTATACTATTTGTTAAGGATCGAACCATGCTCAAGCCTTTCCAACCTCAAGTCTTTGCAAGACCGCAATGAAGTTTTCCTACTTGTGGGGAGGGTTGTACAAGCATGTTCGTGTGTAGGCGTATACTTGCTAGATTACAACATGAAACATGATGTTTGTACACATATGCATACCACCAGCAAGGGGACTACCGCAGACTGAAGCTAATTATTCTATTTCTATAAGTCAATAACATTGATTGATTGGCATTAAAAACGATCGAGTACTGCTTTCAAAACACTCGGTTTCTCTGTATGTGTGGGTGTTTGGAAAATTAAATATTGGCAAAGGGAATCTTTGGCTGGAAGAACAGACTTGCTTGAATTTAAGAACAAGTGTGTCTAGCCTCATTTTTATTATTTTTTAAATTCGGTTCACCCCTTACGATGCCTTACGTGGATAGCTATATGTGACAGATATGCATTTACCATATAACTAGATTAGGAAGAAGGAACAACAAAATAATTCTAGTGAGTTAGGGTAAAAGGTTTCAAGCATCACTTAGCCAAATAATATCATCGAAAAGGGAAATATGATATACGAACCTAAGCTTCAACCCGTACTAATGCCAACGAGCAACCTCTAAACATGGTGGGAATTTCTCCTAAGGTATTTCCGAGGTATTTTCCGAGATATTTGAGTAAAACAAAATTGTACCGAGGTATCAAACAATATATAAACGCTACTTTTATGTTTAAAAAAGTTAAACACAACCAAAACACAGCGCCAGTTATCCCAGTGAGAGTTCACTGAACAGTTATCTGAACCTTATCGAGAAACTATATAACTAAACAAGACTAGTTTTTCTCATAAAAAAAACACGGGCATTTCTAACCACTGACACCGTCATCCCAGGTGTTCTGAACGTGGGAGTTTAAAAACCAATATCCGACGACAAAATCTTTCACTACAGACGTCAGTGTGATTAATTCGATTTACGGTTTCGAATTTCTCGATTCCAATCGACTGGAAATCCTACACGGCATCTGCTTCAACGAACTAAACCAACTAAGGTTGCAAATATTGTCATTATACTGTAATCAGATCTTGGCTACGTCTAACGCTTAGATACGCGTATATGGCAACGCTACACTTAGTAAGGTGACGAGGAAATAGTGAAAGGGTCAATACTTTCGAAGGATTTGAGAATCACAGCCTATTGCAAATGAAACATATAGGACCAGAGTGCATTCTTTCCATATAGAGTAGATATTACGGTTGCATCGATTAAGATTATTGTTCGTATGCTGGAGCAAAAAAAAACATAGGTGACAGAGAAATTTGGAAAACATGTGGATTCGGCATGTAAAAATACATAAGGAACATATGTTACTTCCCGAAGACACATAAACGAAGCCCACCAGTGTAATTTAACCGTATTCCAGGTGCTGGAACGCGATGATCTACATTATAAATAAACGGTATTAGTTGATATTGTAAGATATCATATGTTGGAAAATTGCTTATCGGTGCATTTCTAGTAGATATAAATAAATTTGACATCATTTTGAGAATTCATAACGAAAATACAAAGTAAGCGTACATTTGGAATACAATTTGGCTAGCAATTTTCAGGAATCTAATCCGACGTAAATGAGGTTACAACGTATGTGTTGTAGAATAAATACAAGAATTATTCAACAGTCGGATTACGGTCAACCTCCGCCCTCAGCTACAACATACCTGACGAGAGACGAGTAACACTTAAATAAATTTACTGGAAAATGCAAAGAAGGAATAATATATCCCTTTGGCTACAGAGTGTGTCTATCGAATAGAGAACGTGGCGACGATATCTAGTGAAGTTTTTACGTGAACGTGGCGCTTGAGGGCGTGAGGAGGGAGGATTTAGAAGCTACATAAGATAGTGTGATGTACAGCAGTTACTCGAATAAAATAGTTATAACGTTAATGTGGGAAAAATGTAAAACAATACGTGAAGTAGACGATACTCATTCAAATATATAACAATAAAACGATGACGTACGAAGCGACATGTTTATGATTGTTTGGGTTGAGGTGATTAGCGATAAGACTTGCTCGGTACAATGTATGTCTTGCAAATTTTATCCCTTGATGTATCCCTGTTAAGATGAGCGCTCAACGTTAATTTTTTCCCGTGAGGGGACTATCGTAAAAATTGGTTTAGCGTATCGCCGTTTACCGTGAGGTCGCATTTTCTAAGATTTGAATATTTTTTTGTAATTTTAAATTTTCTCAGATTAAATATTACGGTTAGGCGCAATGATATTTCTCACAGTTTTACTTTTTTTTCTTAGTGTAGTGAAATGAATTTTCCCCGTCCAAACACTAATTTTTTACCACGTGTCATTTTATTACTATGACTGTCATACAGCCATCAACTGAGGAAGCTATCCGTTGGCTACTGAGAGCTTCCAATAAAATTACTCTCACGGTAAAAAAAAGTCTGAATGGAGCCATTGTTGAATAATACAATACACAATAGAATTCAATATAGTAACCTCAATTATGCCCTCGGCTATTCGACTTAAAGTCTCTTAGAACTTGTACTTTGATCTTTATGAGTTCCCATAAAAATTAGCACCAGTTGAAAGGATGTCATTAAATGATTAAAGTCAGGGTTCACTCGAACAAAGGATAATATAAGTGGAAGTTATTAAAAATATTGTAATAATTAACTATTCCATTCATTCTATTCTTAACTTTTCGGAATAATTTGTTCCCAGAGATCACTCGTAAACGGGGAAGGGATTTCGGAAGCGAAATTTATTGCAGACCAATCAGAATTACGTGAGAATATTTGAATACACAAATAGATATAACTCCGTATCTGCGGTTTCAGGCGCGAAAAAATCGAAATTGGAAAATCAAAAATATCGATCAGTATGATTCAGAATAGCGCTGTTGGCATTCGTTACAGTGTATTCGCCGTGGTTATGTTATTAATGATATTAATGATTGTGATAATGGGACCAAAGTAAACTTCGTATCATTATCAAGGACATTGTACGGTATCATCGCATTATTATCAGGATATATCATCTCAGCAAGAATAAAGAATTTAATGAGTATCCACCAATCGCCGAAGATATTCTTTAATGAATGATTTTTAATTTCAAACTTTGCCATGTGCACGTACTGTACACGTTAAAATCTCTTTATATGGGGGTTTGCTACTATCCCCAGTTTTCAGTATCCGTAGTAGGTCTTGGAAAGTTTTATTATTATATTATATATATTCAGTATATGATTCATATAGAATGTAGATGTAGAAACTTCCTACTAGAATTACGTCGCCATGCATTAAATAAAATCCCGAGATATAACTAAATATACAATTTAATAGACGTTCAGTTCTAAGACAGCTATGCCCGATAAATAGTTTTCAAGGCTTGACTGTTTAACTGGATAAGTACTGGTCTCTATGTTCGTTAGCAAGTTTCATCAGTCAAGTCTCTATGCAGGAGCCCAGGATACATACATACAATCAGCTCTCGATAATCTTTCATTCATCAATAACGTTTATGTACTTATCACCTTTCAACCATAATATTGTCGCCTCAGGCTAGACTGCTAATATTATTTCACTAATAATATCGTACATACCAATATATACCGTAATAATACAATCGTTAAGGGAAGCTATTTCGTAATATCATCTGTTCACACAGCTATTAAACCGTGGTTGAAGTCGGCGAATTAATTCGTTTAAAAAATAATTAGAAAATGTGTTAGTGAGGCTTTCAATTAAACTTGGTTTAATAAAATAAATTGAACGGGACATTAAATTACATTACATTAAATAAAGACGTCGAGTTTGAATGAATCACAGCTGTTCGTGTGATATATTTCGTATTTTGAATCAATATGTCATGCTAATTGCTCTTTATTAAATCATGTATTAGGCTACGCATGTATATGGTTCACTGACTGCTTACCTCGATTTTTGGTATCTGTCCTGATTTAGGCAAAAAATATGCCTTGGATTTCGTCCGAAATTTCAGTGTTCGTCGCACATGTTCCTATCAGTAGGCGTAGGTCTTGCCCACAATGAGGTTTTGTCTCACTAAGTCTTTGAAGATATTCATTTTCGATACTTTTGTTATAGTAGGTGATTATTTCATTATCGAACAAATTAATTGCTCTGGTTTTCGTCATTTTTTGGTTTTCGACCTACTCCTAGGAATTAATTAATGACGAAAATCGAGTTTACCTTTTATATCAATCGTAACTCCGTTCATCACAAGGTAAAACCTTTACATTGGTTCAGAACTAGCAAGATCAAGTTACAGTATTATGATGTCAAGACGGATAATATCGCAAAGATGACACCAAATCTCGACTTTCCGTTTACAATGTTTATGTTGTGAAGGAAGTACATCGATGTAATCTCTCATCAGCGCTTGACAAAATCTCCTTTAGAGATGATTAGTCATAATTTCCGCGTCTTTGAGTGACGTTTAACAAGTGCATACGCAATCTCACCAGTCAGAAATGATTGTAGGGCCAATATCTTTCAACGTGGGTTAAATAAACATAACGTGAGTGAGTGGTTCACAATTGGGTAAACACGCGAGGGTGTAAAGCGGTGGTTCATAATCAGGAGCAATATGGTCCGCTAGGGAGCCGTATTTTTCATTCCAGACTACTTTTTGACGATCGTTTTGAGTTATGGCTATGTAAATGGTTAAAAAACACTTCATTTTAGGGTATAGCTACAAATAATGGTTAAAACACGCCTAAATTTGATGATGATGATTTGTAGAGTAATTTTTTTATCAAGGATAGGACTATACGTCAATATAAGAGTGAAATCTGTAATTTAAGAGTAGAGTGTGTAAGTACTGTTGGTCATTAGAAAATAAAGTTAATGCAATAGAGAATTACAATCTATCATTCTAGGGATCCACATTTAAATGTAAAGCATTAATATATGATTCCACATATCTTTATTTGCAGTCTTAACCATAGTAAGAAAGGTCATTGCTATTCTACTTTGAAATCAGGATACTGAATTAATTTTATCACAGGCTAAGTCCATGCTATATTACTTTAATGATGACTTAATATAAAGCATACACTGGGACTTAGGTCAAACCTCAGCCTGAAACACTTGTGCAAGCAATGTACATGGTTAATTTACAAAGAGTAAATGTTAGTTATATCAAATCAAACAGGAAACACAATTTAACAATCAAGTCTTGAAATCAGAGAGTTTTCGTCAGATCACACAAGGCAGAAGATGTCAATCAACCAAAGACAAACGAAAAATTATTTGCTTAATATTCCAATCAAACATTTACCTGTTGACCACGTTTGATATTAAATAGGCTATGTAACACAGAACTTAAAATGTTTCAGATTTAATTCTAAACCTTTTCGAGAACCCCCACAGTAAACTAAATGTGTTTGATTTCCAGTGTGGTATCAATGATATTCTTTAGTGTTCTTAAGGGGTTCAATCAATAAAGTTTTAATTCAAGTTTAAATTTTAAATGGCTAATTACCTACAGCAGTGAATTATCTCAGTAGTACAGATACAAAACACTGACCACTCTGTTATTTAATGATACGTCTTCTAAATTCTGTGAGCTATTTCACTTCTAAATTGATTTATAAGCTATGGTAAATTTGGGGAGAGGAGGCTCCTTGGGAGGAGGGCCCATCATGCTATTCGCAATTCAATGCTACTACTTGCAAATTAATCCTGGGTCTTCCACATGGATGAATTATAATTCTGGAATCTGATATCTCACTCTCAGTTAAGCCATGGATCATATAGTAAATTACTGTTATCTCTTACATAGGCAGATAACTTGAAATTTAGTCTTAAGGCATTCTAAAGGCAGAGAGAGAGGAAGATAATGACTAAAATCTGAACTTTTTCTATGACGACAGTGCAGTACTGTATTCAAAAAAAAAAAATTCTAACCGTGATAAGCTAGCTGGCCATTGTCCCTCGAATCCAGCGTTTTCAAGACATCTGTTCAGAATATCGTAATCACGAAGATTGTGACGTGCTGATATTGTAACGAGGGCCGACTATGTGTAGACTCTTCGATGACGTATTATCTCAGGTTCAACGTAAAACTTAAACGTGTTATAAAAGATAAATGCTATATTGAAAAACAAATAATAATCCGTGAGAGATATACATGCTAGGGTCACCGAGGGAAATGTTATCATGGTTCACAAAGTTTCTCTCAAATCCCTTCATATACCTAACTCGCACATTAAACTGGGTAATACGCTCGAGTGATTTCGCGATGCCGGTCGTTTTGGTTGACTGATTTAAAGATTCTGCGCAAGTTTCAATGAATTTCGTCCATTTGAACGCCTTGAACTGATTTGAGGATGCTAGAAAGGGATAATACCGCAAACTGTCGGTCTCTGTGTGTCCACACAGACTGACCTGACCAGGCTATGGTCGCCTCAAATCGACTTCCACAGTCAAAATTCAACAGAAAATATAACTTATAATTGGGTTATTTGGTCGCTTTATGATCTGAATCTCATTTTATTATTTTTTTTTGCAATAATTCATGTTTTCAAACAACTTACTGCAAGCCTAGGAACAGGTAGAAAACAAACAACATCTAATTGACCTTTAACATCAAAGTCCATTTCTATATGACGTCAGCGATTCGGTGGTTCCGTGCTCAAGTGTTTATGGTTTTAAGGAAATCTTAAAGGCGATTATCTCAAGATAATCTTGAGCTAACCAAGCCCATAAATTGTGGTCGGGAAATTATATTGATCGTAACGCAAACACCGGTTGTATAGGAAATGAGAATTCTGTTCGTATAGGAAGGCCCATTGACTCAATACACGCACCTGCTGTGATATACGCTATATCCTTCCTTGTCAACCATCTGGATTATATAATTGCAGGATGGTATGGATGTGGGTAAAATCTTTGGTTATAGAGCCAGTGAATAGGGGTCTAGCTGGGGTCCGGATGGGTTTCGATTGTACCCAGACCTGATTGTTTTTCGATTGTACCCCCCCCCCCTCCACATATAATTCATATTTTCTCAACATGTACGAATCGTGAAGCAAATTTTCGATGCAATTGCAATTATCCTCTACCCTTCCATAGCTGCAGTCCTGTCGCTAACCATTTGAAATTTAAGGAATTAGGAATCGAAGTACTGTAGAAAGCCCTCGATCTCGCATTTTGAATAATTAATGAAATGCTGTCCAAGAACTGTCACGGGACTTTAGTGATAGATGAGAATATCTTCATATCATTATTGATATTAGCAGTGAGAGGGAAAAAAACTACGGCCTATTCTTTGGGAACAAATCTATATCATCATGCTCGTATGGCAAGCACTAAAAATGTGCACTGTACAAACCAAGGGTGCCATATCTGAACCACTGTTTGAATATCAGGAATTGAATAAAAATACAAAAGTACTTGACCTCAGCTAAATCCTGAAAATTTAGTCGAAAATTGTAATCAGCATTGTGATGTAACACAGAGGGTTATCATTCCTGTCATCGGGTACAAACCTAGCCGACTCCATTGCTTCCTGAACAACTTATATCAGTCAACAAGTGTGTCGGATTATCTTGGGTGGTTGCTTTCGAAAAGTCTAACTCTTCACAGCCATCAATAACTTTTCGCTTCAAACCGCATGAAAAAAATTCAGAACAAAGGTCGTACAGAAACCAAAATTTGATTCATTTCTGAATTGATGTTAGTTTTATGAAATAGTAAAACTCCGATGGATAAATCAGTCTCGGCCCTTAACCAGAATGTATATTATGTATATCTTCTCTGCTGTAAAATACAATTGCTTGTATCCCGCTAGGAAAATATAACTTTAACCATTATTACCCTCACCAGAGCCATCGCCGTGACCTTGAGTAAGACACAATCTTCTAGCACACAGTCTACCCAGCTGTTAAATAAGATAACGACAACGCCGGGGTCTCTGCAGCGATAGCGGTGACCCCCTATAAGGTTATAACCCCCCTTGGGTTCATCATCATCCCGGCAGTGACCATACGTAATACCATCACGCAAGCTACTGAAGAACATCTAGGGAACTTTTTCTTAAAATAAAATTTTAGCCCGCCAATGGTCTAGGTCAAGCAAAAAATAGCGGTCAAGTCTGCTCATGTAGAAAATGATAGACAGGAAAATAATCCCCACGAGGCAGTTTGCTCAGAGTACACAGTTCTTCGTAATGTTTACGTCTAGATAGCTACATTCACAAAATATCCTCTTCATAGCGTATCCTGTTGAGTATTGAAAAGTCTCCGGATGACACATCCGATCTCACGTCCCGTTCGTGTTCCCTTAACTCACTAAAACGCCCGTTTTATCAATGGAAATATGACATTTGAATGTGAGTTATCATTGAATTAGGAGCGTAGAATTATATTCTTACGTATACTTTACGTAATAACACTACAGAGGTCAGGTAGAGGGTGTTTTGAAGAGGATGTGTGTATATATTTCCGGTTCTAGGCTTTCCGGTCATTTGAATCAATGCAGAATTGAGAGAACCGGTTCCAAAAAAATTTGAATTCCACCACTGGACACACGTAATATATTTATCGCGGGTGAATTACAAATAAGTCCTTATAAGGCAGGAGTTGTTTTAAAGATTATTTATTTAAGATTATTTCACAGAGATATGTGGGAGCATCTTTATTTCAAAACAATTAGAATTTTCTGTATTTTATCGATGTAACAGAAAAGTTCTCACGTCACGTCTAACTTCTAATCTGTACTAAATTACGTAATATATTTTGATGAACTAATAATTATCGGTACCATTGTGATGATATACACACATGGAAGCAAGCCATTCATGCTGTATAATTGTTACCTCATAAGACATAAATTATGACCGCATAAAGCAATCTGAAGTGTGCTGCTTTACCACCGCGCCAAAGCAAAAAAAATCATTTTTTGCCGAATGTTTTGAACGGAGGTGTTTTATTTTGCTAAAAAGCTCGTTACGATTTCTTACGAGAAATCGTGATTTTACGAGAACTTTTACGAGAATATATGTAAGGGAAGTTCAAGCTTTACGAATTCCCAAACTTTTCTGTGACAATCTATATGAAAAAATATTTCCTGCGAAAAGGGTCTTCCTAAGGGTACGGGGTCAGGGGAATATATATTGAGGGACTGAAGGATGATTTTTCCCTAATAAAACAGCACAAGGAACGGTTAGCCCTTTCTGGGTCATTGAATCTTTATAAAAAAATATTTCCCGCAAAAAAAGTTTTCCTAAGTCGGGGGTAAGAACAGAAAAATATTATTTGACAGAGGGAAACCAACCAATTCGTAAAGCTTGGATCTCCCTCAAAGTTAATTTTTCCTTTGCCGATCAATCCGCCAACTGAAAAATTCCCAGCCGCCAATAAAATGCACAAATACATACAAGCTTTCCTTTTGCCTTCAGGCACCAAAGTCGATATTCAAGGACGAGTTATTCTCTCTTTAAAAATCCCTCTCACTCCTCCTCTCGTTACGTATCTCCGAGCAGGTACCTTTTTGCGCATGTGCTATTTTATCACTTCCACTTTTTTTTCGATTTTGGACGAAATTTCATGCATGAGCGCGTTTTTCTATGCTTGCATGGATGTGCACGTGTTTTAATTTGCATGAAGGGATAATTGGAGATTATTACCAGGAATCTGATTTGCTGCATTGTTGTTGCAATTCATGCATTTGTTTGTAATACCACGATACAAAGTAGGAGTTAGGAGCATGATGAAGTTACGTTATAAGGATTGGAAAACTTTTTGGTTCTGCTGTATTAAGTGGTCCACCCTGTTGTTTCGGGGATTTGGGTTAAGGTAATGGTTTGGGGAAAGGAATGGACTTATACCAGGGAGTCGAGGAGTCGTATATTTTTGGCTGGAGTCAGAGTAGGTAAAAATACATCCGACTTCTTTACTTGATCAATTCTCGCACTTGGATGTACTGCTAAGCACCAGCGTAATCACTTTGTTACAAGTTATAATGACTTTATGAAATATTCAGTTCGTTCAAATTTCAAAACCATAATCCTAACCCGAAAAATCAGGTGGCCACTTCTCACAGTAGAACCAATTTATTTATTATTATTATTTATTTGATTTTCATATAACGCATGGTATCTTTGATAAAGCGTTGGTTTTCAAATGGGGTGTTTTAACTTTTGTTAAAACGTTTGGGTTAAGAGGGAAATCATAAGGGTTTTGGGGGTGAGTGCAATATTCATTAAATATGCAATTTCATTAGTATCGGACTATTTGATTTCATACATGGTCGAATCTCCCATCACTATAGTTCTGGTGCAAGTTGAAAAGTAGTTTGTCAACTGTTTCTTGTTATATGATTTTTGTACGTTTGAGGGATTATAATGTTCTGTATACTTTCCCAGTAATTATATAATTTTTTAAAAGCATGAAAAAAATGCATTTAGCTTATAAGCAAAGTGACCCCAGCCCATCGTGCAAGTTATAGTATATTAAAATATTGTTGATATTCAAAAACTTACTATTTTTCGCACCAACCTGTTCATTTGAATCACCATCATAGTATTTCTAAACCCATCTCAATTCTATTTTGCCAATGATCTCCTTTAACCAATAATTTACCTATATTTTGTCATACCACTTAACAGAAATAAAGCTCATTGTATTTGTATAGGACGTTCTTTATTTATGATATCACACTACTGATGTGAGGATTAGGGAAGGGAACTCCCCGTTGAGAACCCCTGGTTCAACAATTCACGTATTTTATTTGGGTATTATGTATCAATAAATAAATGACATACGTCACAATTGTCATAATTTCATCATCAGTTCCCACACCATCCAATACCCCGGCGGGACCCGCAAGCGCACCTTGTACACTGGCCGCTACTGCGCATTTCCCATTTTCAAGATGGTTCCACACAAGGAGGCGAATGGGACGGAGACCTACTTGAAGCAAATGAAATCTAAGTGTCATTGGACAGCTGTTTATTGCAATCCGAGGATAAGGTAGCCAGCAGTATGTTACATGTTAATAAAGCTCATATGTAAGGATGTGCGACAATATTATCGAAAGTATTGGTGAAGTGGAAGCCGCTTCATAATAAGCCACTGTATTATATTGTTTCATGAGGGTCGTTTGTGGAGGACCCTAACTGCATATATGCTCATTTTATTCAATGCAAACGCAGATGCTTTGTCGCTAGCTATTTCCGAACCAACAATTTTGTCTTAAACCAGTTTCAATGCTATTGTGAGTGTGCAAATATATCAGCATATTCCTTTATTTAATACATTATTGCTATTGTATCCATCATATAACTCTGCAAGCCTACAGCTCCCGCATTGATAAAATATTATACTAAATCGCCCTGTTGCTACTATATGTGCTGCTACTATATGTCTATATACATAGCCGGATTTCGATCAAAGCTATTTAAAATTTAGCTTACTGCATTGTATTGAATACAGTAGTCTGCTTAAACGGCTGACACGAGAAAACGTGGCGCATTTTTAAACTGATAGCAATTAAGAATCGCGACAAAACGGTTCATTCTACAAGTCGGCAGTTTTGATTGAACGAAGATTTCCTAAATCCTGAATAAAATACCTTAATTAAATCAAGGAAACCTGACCCCGTGACCTTTCTGCATTCCTCTCAATGCAGTCGACAATGCAGAATCGAAATCGTATGCAAAAAAAAGCAATGAAACTGTTCAAACGACGACTTAATGTTTATTATATATCAATACTCAATTACCGTCTGATTTATATTTTTAATTGTATTTCATTCAAGTTATACCGTGGCTTCAAGGAGAACTTACAAAACCGTTCTCAAGAAAGTTAGATCAGAGGAATGGAGATGCTGCCCGGGATTTACAGGAAAAAATTGTGATGATGGTGAGTTGCTTACCCCTCGTTATACCCAACACGTAGTGAATATCTCGTAGTATAATAGAATAGCACTCATTGTCGTATCGAGCGAGCGAAAGAGTTCCCAGTGGTAAGAATAATTCGAATTTGTGGGAAATTTGGTGGATATTTTAGCAATGGGGAAAATCTGTCCCTAAACATATTTATATCATATTCATATCCCTCTCGTAATGTTATCAGCCAGTTATTGTTATCAGTAACAGACTGTCCCAAAGCGATCATAATATCAACTTAACAGGAATGATCAAAGTGCTGACAGTAGGTAATTGATTGGTTGATCACAGAAACTTCCTTGTACCAAATATATATAGTATTGTTGCAATATAGAATCCTGAGTTAAGAGTTAAGTTGTCTAAGCCTTAGGAAGCTTTTAAAAAGTCAACTTCAAATTTGAAAATGGACTAAAATAAGTTTAGCCACATGCTGTACTGCGCGATGAAGGTTGTGCGACATTTATTATATTGCATTGTACATAAGTGGTACATTGCTGTAGGACGGTGCAATCATTATTGTGACTGCACAAATTCAAGATAATTAATTACTTTAAATTGCAAGCTATTACAATGAAGTATTGCATCATTACGACTTTCATTCCGTCGTAATAATGTGATTTTCGGAGTCACCTTACGTAAGCAATTGTTAAGAAGCATCGGCTTTTCAAAAGCCAACAATTTCCTGTCTCTTTTTCGTTGGCATGGGAACAAATCCGCACGCCACACAAAATTGAAAACAAATTCAAATGTAAACATGGAATTAGTGCCAAAACAGAGCTTTAGGATTAAATTTAATACAACAGTGTTTGCGTAGCTGTGCAGAAAAATATATGCGCGGAGTGAGTAAGGAATCATAAACAATTCCAAATTTTCATCTTGGATCTCTGGTTAGCAGGAGGAAAAGAGCTGGTTCCGTTATATTCGTTGCATACTACTTGTAATTCAGGAATATACTCATGTACTAGCAGAGCGCTCCGGCTTTGTCTCTGCAATGGAATAGCTCCTTCAGATATACAGGACTTGCTTCGTACAATTTTTACACCTTGCAAAGTTTATTTATTGCTTTAACCCGGTTACTATCAGCGCTTAGCGTGAACTGTTCATATCATTTAACGCCGTTTCACTTGAAGTCTCACTTTCCAAAAACCCACCCACACGTTAAGTAGGGACCTGCTGTATATTCAGGTTATAGGTGGACTTGAATAGAATTTCAATCACCAGAGGGAGTAAAGACCTATTTTATTTTTGTTCGATACGTTCCTGTTATTATGAGGTAATAATTTGAAAATAAATATATGTATTAGAATATGGTGTCTGCTGAAATCTACGCGATCAGTTGCTCATAACTATAACTCCATTGATATACTTAAAGGCTGTGTCGGTTCAATTACCGCGTCTTCATATTTAATTGTTGTTTACCATTTCCGTACAAGTCTGAGAAATGCAATACACTTGACATATTGGTGACGTTAAACTCAAGTTCCAGTGAACTAAATAACGTTAATTTCTCCCAACGCCGGCTAGAATTCCTAGTATTGCCGACATCCATTACCCTAATTGCCGCTAAAAATGATTTATGATTGAAGTCGTGAACTTGAAGCGTCGATTAAGTCGATTCGATTACTGAGGAATCTACAGCCTAGTCAAGGGTTCTTCAGTGGGCACGGCATCTCCTCGGAGGGCGCAGGGGACCATTTTTATAGATGCAGATATAACAATATTCTTAACTTGTATTGGTTTACACTTTGTGGTTGTGCGACATTATAGCTCGAGGCCTTACAACGCCCAAATCCGATCCTGGGTTCCGCTCGAGATTACTGATCACTGATGTGAAGAGAATTTATTAATTACACTTTGCATGCAAAGCGTTAAGTGAGTGGTTGAATCCACTTTATGATATAAATCGTTGAGAAGGCTTAAAAATGACGTTTATCTGATAATTTCAATGCTTTTCTCAGTTATTACGTCAGAGTGGATACCTATCACGAACTGTGACGTAATCAAAACGATAAAAACAATTCGCTGTCGCATGTTTACTTTTAAATCGAGACCACCTACGCTGCGATTGTGATATCATAAATAATTATATGACAAACGAATTATCTTGTAACTTGAGTTCTAGTTCAGGTCTTTTTACCTTAAGTCAAGTGAATTATAAAAAACGACCAAATATTTATTTACTTCGATTTTTGGCTCCAATACCCATTTTGGTATTAATAAGTTTGCTAATAATGATAACCAGCATAGATTCATGACTAAACGGCCCAATTTTAATCATTTGCCACTCTCTAATCGTACAATTTTCACGACTCGGTTTCGGAATTTTACGGAAATCTTCGGAAACCATATTTTGAGCTCATGTCGTCATACGTTGTAGGTTATCAAGCTTTTAATGAATGTAACCACCCCGTCTTTTAGTCATGTTTACTCGATTGAACCTATTTGTTGTTTAATTTGCGAAAAGATTATCAAAGGGCCCTCCTGGCTCTTGATTTACTGCTGCAAATCGATAAACAGACTGAACAAATACTTGAACACTCAGCAGAATCCACGTTTGATGCGCCCCGTTAAATTTTAACAACTGTCTTCACCGGAAACCGTGTTGGACTACACAATACGTTTTATTACGAAGAAAAGAAATGTCAGCTAATTAAAGTCGCACAACTAATTTCCTCGCGTCGTTTATGAGAAGATAATGGTCAGTCCAAAGAAATTGAATTAAAATATGCCTGTAGCTTCCCAATATACAATTTCATTACATGGTCTCCAGGAATTCAGTTATCGGTCGACAAATGCTGGATTAGACTGTAATCCAATGCTGTATTGCTGACAGATGTAATTTCTCCTAAAGGTCACAGGGGTTAGGCCGGAAGCTATACTTTGGGGTTGTAATTTTCTACGTGTAATGCATTAGAAAGTTACTGAGATTATAACATTCCTCTACTCTACATTGATGATTTTCTCCATATACTTTGAATTAGTTCATTATCAATGATTGAGAGGCTCTGTAATGTAGAGCGCTATATGGGTAACGTCAACCACAGGGCTGAATGTAAAGTAATGCTTGATGGAGTTATACGTCATATTTCACCGTAATTACGTTCACCTGTGCTAATAAAATCGCCACATCCATTATATCAGAAGTTGATGATCGTGAACACAACCTGGGTGATATTTATCAATCACTTAATATTGAATATAAGGAAGTTTGTCTGTTTGTTTATTCACTTGAGCATATAAATAATGGGACGAATGCCAAATCTTAGTGTGGAGTAACAAGGAGATCTTCAATCAAAGAGCGCTTCAACTTCAATATTACTATATTATTATTACTCGTTGACATGGGAAATTATTTTGAACGATTTGGATTCTAGTGTTAATAACGGGACTTGAACAAATTAATGAATGATATTTTCCTGAACTCTTATCACATCAAATCTATATTTTTTGATGTATCCAGATGTGTCTGATTAACTCATTTCAATCTGGCAAATTTTACATAATCTAATCAACAAGAAAAAGTTGGACAAGCGTATTAGATTTACATTCACAAGGTTTTAAACCGAAAGTATGATAAAGTGAACAAAATTCGACTTATCAATAAAAGTTAATCTTAAAATCTCAAACTGATCTTACGATAATTAACCAATCTATTGGACATGAATCCATCTGATGAGAATAAATCTATCCAATCAGATTTGAATTGATATGATCAATTGTTTCATGGAATAATAAGACCGCTAATAGCATTGAAGTGGTATCGAGAATATCACCTCGTGATTCGAATACTAACTGATGACAGTGAAACAGTTTCCATCAGAGAAATTCAAACAAATAAGTTCCATGACAAAATCCAGCTTAAAATACACAAGAACCTTTCTCTTTGTAAAATGAAACCGAAGTTTGTGTAGAAGTGTCTTAGTCAGCGATATAACTTACAGAGAATCCATTGATCGTTAATTTTCTCGTAAATAGACGCCAAATAATTAGTAAAGAGATGTAAATAATTGAGTATAATTCGATCTCAAGTATAAGCACAGGTTGTACCTAATGAAAAAAGCGCATACCATGATATGAACTAGAAGCCAAGCTCATTAATCTTGTAATTAACAGATACAACAACACCTTTTATGCTTTGTCTTTTTTCCTCACTCTGAGCGCTAATTATTATATCCCCTCAGTTACCCATAACTGAGTTGCTGTCCCTCTGACACTAACGATTAACGGAGGGGTTTTTCGGCAAATCCATTATCAATGTAAACTGTAAATGGCTTGTGAGGAAATACTTCATTCTCCTTTACATTTTATCACACCATCACCATCATATTCTATATCCTCGATTCTTGGCCTCATTACCTTTTCGTTTATGCGTTGTTTCTGTTTCTCGTTCTTATCTTTTTAATAGACCACAGGCGTTACGTTGCTAAATATTTCAGGGTCGTAGGCCAGGTCTTGAACTTTTAGTTTAAACACAGCACCTGACAAGGAAAACAACTTACTACGCGTTTCGTTTCAAATGACCGCGAAAACTCGGGTCAAGTAGTGGATTATGATCACTTTCAAATGTAAAAAAACTATCTATCAAATCAGTGTTACGTCATATGCGGATTTCAATACCTTTTTTAAGAAAGAAAAAACTCCGTAGAGTTTAGAAACTTGGGAACACGCCTGTGACCGAAACGCGTCCATATTCTTAAGTAAAATAATAATAATGTTGCCTTTTCGGTCAGAGAATACCAGTTCGGTCAGAAGTACCCCGAGCGAAAGCAAATTACGATAATCAAGTGTTCCCCCAACTGCATGCATGCATGACCGAGCAGGTGTGCAGCCAATATGTGTCTGAAAAAAATCAGAATAAAGGCCAGCAATTTTATTAGATGCAACTTTACAAGGCGAGAGCAGATGTGCCTCACTAATGTACACTTTGCAAATGTTCCGGAACCTAAAAATATTTGAAAACCACACCAACCAAACCACCTGTACAGACAATTTTCACCACCCACTAACATTCTCTGCAGATCATGCGGTCTTGGAGACGTTTTCTCCCCCTAGAACACTCTGTTATATTAGTCAGTAAATTAAATTTCACTATTTAAACATTTAGCGCGCGCTGTTTTCGTTCGTTCCATTCGAAATTGTCTGGTCAAGATGACACATTGTTTTCAACATAATCGTATCATTTTCCCGCTACTATGAATCACTATGGTGCGATATTGTGCGGGTTCAAATCTCTTGTTAGTATCTATGATTCAGATAAGTGTTTATTTCATGCATGGATTTGAACGAAACAAAGACATTAAATGAGGGAGACGAAAAGTTCATGACCTTTAGTCTCTCTGATAATATTTCAGACAATGTGACATTTACTATTCACTTGGGTCTATGTATGCCACTTCCTAATTTTCAATGCTTATTTAAATTTAGATTTAAATGTCAATAGCCCCATTGTGTCGTGCAGTACGTTCCCTGAGTTCACCAGTTTGTTTTCTGCACATGCCAAAGCGTAACCTAACGTAATGAGAGCTAACACCGTATGGGTGGTCACTGTTGCGTCATGGCCGCATTTTTTTGAAGAATGCGCTTATTGTTCAGCGCGGAAGCGATGCGCTTTTCATTTAGCTTACAAAACTTCAAATCGCATGATAATGGAACGTGTTGGTGTGACTCCTGAATATAGCCGCCTCTGACAAGTACTGCAATTGCGCCCTACTCTAGGCATTCACACGTTCCATGCTAGTATTAAAACTATATATACTATTGGCTTTGGCCATTATAATCAAAAGGTGTCGCAATAGCCCCATCTTAGGTGTCTTACGTTGAGAACAAATTTGTGTCAGTAGCGCTAAGAGCACGTTCCATCCCCTCTATACTAGACCATGACCACAAATAAGACATGATAATGGAAAATGACTTAACCAAAATCTGACCAATATAAACTTCTGCCTCAAGGTTGTTGTTTCACATTTACGAAAAATGAACTCAGCTAACCTTTCAATGCTGAAAATTCCGAACATCGTGATTACACCAAATTTAATTACATACCAAACACAACTGAATTCACGATTCGTTGTTTTGAACAGTAATGCAACTTCCTATTTCCAGATATTTTCTCACTCGTCACACTTGACCCTTGACATGTTACAGTTTACCATCACAGCACGAGCAAAAATCACATTCCTGAAACGTTTTTGAACTGTTGTTATATCAACGAATTGTGTGCCATTGTTTACGGCATAATGTAGTGATTTGTCTTAAAACTATTCAAGTCGCCAAGTCCAAACAAACAACATGCTTCTTCTTATCTGAAGTATTTTAAATAGGTTGCATGACATTTGCAACAGACTTTGAACGACACTCAATTTTATATCAGAAATACTCTCCAGAGATAACAGGAAATCCCTGGGCCCCTTAAGACCTGTGGGTTGGGTAAAAATTCCCCCTTTCTCTGTGATCCCGACTGTAAATAAATTCAGGTCTTAAAGGAGAATCCGTAAATAGTATTCATCCATTTCAGCAGCAATAAAATCACATCATATGAACTCGCTTATATCGATCATTTGAACTTTGTACTCTAGTTCACGCGACAATCTATGCATTTTGTATCACGGTAACACAATACTTTTGGCCACATGGTTAGCAACACCTCAATGCAAGTTAGTCAACTGTCCTGCGTTCGCCAATACAATAGGCTTTGATCAACCGTAACAACTGAATTAGTTAAGGAAGATTAAGTTTCGTTTGCACAAGGCGCACGGGCTCAACGTAAAACAAGCTCCTGTATTTACTTATAAATTCCGTGGTAAAGTGGAAGCGTCAAATCCAACAGGTTGCTGGTGATTACAGTTTGATGGACGCGTTGAATTATGACGTACGCTAGTAATTTAGTTATGACGTGCACCAGTAATTTAATTATGACGTAAACGGCTCATTTTTATGAATGACGGTTTTCATTTTTCAGTTTGCTTCAACTGTACGACTATCGGTGAACTCACGGAGAGAGTTAATGAGCTGGAAAATCAGGTGAGCGAATTTTTTTGACAGTATAGAGCTATTGTTATGTAACAAGGAATAGTTGAAAACGCGTTCGAATTTTGGAATACTGCGAACCGCTAGTTGTCGCCACTGATCCAAACTTTGATGCAGATCTAATGGGGTGGAAGAGGTGTGCTCCGAGGTTTGTAGAACTGGTATTGGATCAAGGCTAGTTGGAAAATATAGGCATCGGACCTTTAAAATCTCCTTCCATTACACCTACAGTACAAGTCTTTACAATATCAATAATCTTGTTCAAAGCCCCCCTCTTCCTTGTGGCCCCTCTCAAAATTGTAGCCCTATTCCATAATTGCTTATTATAACATATCCTTGCTAACTTCCCACATTTGGGGATCCAGTTTAAACGAGACATACATAAAATTTTCCATTAAAAGAAAGTCAAAAACTTAAACAAAATTCTAAAGCCAACTGACCTATACAGATTTGTGACCTAAGGCAATCTGGAAATCTACTCTGGGAGAAAAACACTAAAGTTTGTGGCATTCCTAATTCTCAATTCTATTTGAAGGTACTAGGGGGAGTTACATTGCCTACAATTGATGGAATAGCTAGGCCAGTGGGACCTGCAATTCCCGGGCCGAAAGGAGAACAGGGTGTACAGGGACCACCTGGTATTCCAGGCGTACCTGGTGAAACAGGGAACCTCGGAGTGACTGGCCCGCCCGGCCCGCCCGGCATGAGAGGCGAGAATGGACTGGATGGCAAAGATGGCATGCCAGGCGAACCCGGGTTAGCTGGACTGCCAGGAATAATTGGTGAAAGAGGGGAGCATGGAGAAATTGGTCTACCTGGTCCTCCCGGTGAGTAAGAGTGAAATAGCCATGAGTTATAAAGGTTTAACAGCTTCTTTATTGTATGTATTTATGATCAAATTTCAATTACACACAGTGCAATGGTAAATTACTAATTGAATATAATAATAACTGTATTTCATATTCTATAGATTTGTTTTACACATTTTCTTTCATGGATGTCTGTATTAATTTTTTTTTCTTTCTATTCACCAGGCTTGCCAGGAATACCTGGAGATGCTGGTCCAAAAGGGGAGACTGGACCAAAGGGGGATCGAGGCAAGATTTTCTTAAGATTTGATTTTCAGATGTTGCAAAATTACTATTATTAATTAAATATCTCAATTGCTTTATTTCTGCGACATTCTGTATAAAGATATTTTATACATTATAGGTGAGACAGGTCAAGATGGCAAGCCAGGGGAGTCAGGCCCAGAAGGTCCATTGGGCACTGTGGGACCTCGAGGTATGCCAGGTGTAAGTGGACCAGCCGGTGATGCAGGAATAAAGGGAGATTTGGGTCCGGTCGGTCCGGCAGGTCCACCTGGAATTCCTGGTAAATGTGAATGCGATGACCCCCCGGGGAAGCAAACCAGTGGTTCTAGTGGAACTGACACGAATGGTAATCAAGGTAACTAAGAAATATTGCTTATTTTAAAGCTAATTAGTTATCATCCATAAGAGCAGGGTGGGCTAAACATTTTCAAGTCCATTTTAGAAATTGACTATTTTCTAGGTTAAAGCTAAATAGACTTGTACTGCATATCAGGATACACTTGTCATAAGAAAGCTTCTGAGATCCACAAATCAATTGCCTGTGCCACTTTGGCCATTCCTTCATCAGAGCATTATGAATCTACAATACAACAATTCCTAAATAAATCTGTATGACATCAGTTATTACTTATGAGACTGTATATAAGTTCTGAACGAGAGCTAAGTGGAAAATTTGAACCCAAAATATAAACTAATACTAAACAAAAGACCAAACAAATTTCTACATGAAAAAAAAAATTCAGCAAGTGATGCTAGGGAAATTTCAAGAAAAAGTGGCAAAGTTGGGCCCTTTCACATCTACGAGTAGATTTAAAGCCTTCAATAATTTGTCATCCCTCTTTCAAAATTTAATCAGAGTCGCTTATGCCAAATGCTTATCGTTTCATTCCATATACTTGTACGGAATATGCCGCAGCTCTCCTATTGTGATAACACTGTTGGCTTATAGTCTCATGCTGCTTTGGTTTAATCTACGAGCTTTCATGCTAAGCTCATCCTTGTAACGCTTCGCACAAAGGTTTATTTAAAACACTGGGCTGTCTACAAAAAGTGTTTGGCAGCTTCCACAGCTTTCATTGTATGTTTTATCTGGGTTCATTACGACCTAGTTTGCTGTATGAGCTATATATTGTAATTTAGTGCAATCAGTTTAGTGCTTCTGTTTTAACTGACTTAGCTGTAATGGAATGCTCAGTTCTTGAATATGTATATACCATGAGTTATAAGCACTGATACACAATCTCTCTTTCTTAAACAGTAAACAAGACATAGCATATCTTGTACTGGGAATGCAGCATTAATATGCAGCCTTCTGTAAGATGCCAACTTTGAAATTGAGTTGAATGCGGGTCCCATCCAGTAATCTTCAGCCATGGAATCACAATGGCTGCCCAATGTGGGCTGAATGACCCTTTTTGGGGATTTTTAGAATTACGAGGGAGATTGTGTACCTGTATTATAAACTCAGTGACACACATATACATATATTAACATGAACTGGAAAATCTAAAGAAATATTCTTGGTAGTGGATATGTTTTGGAATTTACCAGACACCAATAGCAAGAAGCATAACATTCTATTGATTACTTTAAGGTAGAAGGCTTAAGATTAAGACTGAAGGGTCCGCTTAAAGACTCCTTGATATTAACACCATAAAATTTTTAGTTTTATTCATACCTTAATCTATTGACGAACAGTTAACAGTAAAAAACTTTTAAAATATTTTCATTATTCCTGTAGTCATGTCCATTGTTTAATCAATTTGAATGTAAAGCGGGGGAGGGTAAAACGGGGGTAAACCATTCAGTCATTTGCCTGTGAATTTAGAGCCGATTGACCCCGGTGGTCTTTACCCCGTTTGGAACGGTAAAGGTGAACCCACCGGCCCCGAGGAGGTATCTTACTGTGACGGAATGCTATGGCGCTACGCCCTGGCTGATCTGAGCTGTGATTTCGGACCACTAGAGCGCGCAAGTAGCTATCGTTTGAAAAAACGATCCAGCGGCAGACGAAAAAAAAAGAGTCGAAATAAAAATCGAAGTGCTAGAGAGGACAGGGATTACGAAATAGGGGGGATTCCCGAATACGACCGGGATTTCCCTGGACTCGAACTGGAATTCCCCGATTTTGGGGACATTGACGGTCTGGATAGCGGAGGAACATTTTGCAAATGGACGTCATCGCTGGGACCAGTGGCTGCATCGCCAGATGAAAGCGCAGAACCAGCCACTGCCTGGACACTTAAAAGACTTTACGGAGGATTGGAAGAAGGAAACACGGATTATTACCCCATGGAAACAATATATCAACCCCAACTATCCTCAAGTGTAATAGAACCAGGCCGCTCTGATTCCGGAGGATTTTTCGAATTTTTCTATCCAAAACCAGCTCCTCTTCGATCCCAACGTTCCCCCGTAAATCACCCCATCGATGATCCCTTGAAAAGTGGACCTCCGTTCGATCACACAACCTCTGGGACCACAGGCGATGGGTTTTATGCAATATTTAATACTTCCTCAGGAGTGGATGAAAATATAGACAGACCGCTACCCACGATTAAGGGTCAGCTATACAGCCCCTATTTTACGAATCCCTTTGCAGACGTGTGCATGAAGTTCCGCTATTTCATTCATGTTGACAAACCCATCTTGGGTAAAGTGAATGGGGGTCTACTTGTGTACCTGCTACCTTGTAACCCATCCTACCGAATCCCTGTATTGAATCTGACGGGATCCAACCTAATCAACAAAACCGATCAATGGAAACTGGGAGTCGCTCCATTGCCAGATCACAAGCAGCCATATCAAGCAATTTTTGAAGCCGTAGGAGTTCAAAGAAGAACAAAATTACCTACATCAAGATCGGATTCTGCTGAATCGCAAGATGAGGAAGATGCAGCAGCATCTGTGTTATATGTTACTCTGGATGACATTGTATTTACTCATTGTGGTAAGTATAAGTGTGAGGTGACTTGAGGTTTGTTTGGTTGTAGTGTGGTAATTAACAGTCTGTGGAATGCATCAGAACCTGTAGCTAATGGGTTTAGTATCAACATTGTCACCCTTGTAAAAAAAAGGTTAGTTTCTCACGGTATTTAGGGGCCAAAGCAACTGGGAACACACATGACTAATACATGCGCTGAAGGGTTGCAGCCCATTGGCTCATAAACATTATTTGAAAAGGTATTTCATTCGTGATTGCTCAATCAAAGTACTTTAACTTATATTGTTAATTATGAATAATTGTGAATTATCAAAAATTTTCAAAGGGAACAAATAATATATAAATCTAAAATCTGATAAATAAATAAACATACTACGGCAAGAACAACAAAAACCTGTTCTGTAGACATATATATTATATGACTTTTCTTTATGACCACATGACTTCAAGGAATTCCAAATATGAATAAAGTCTCACCCAGGGGATTACAAAATGGTGAGTAGCACCTCTCTGGGTTTATGAAGTAAATTCACAGTAGAGTAGTATTTTCATGAGGTAATTATGACACGAGGAATACCACTGTCATTATGTTAGCTTGGAGGGCACAGTAGCTACACAATGCATGATGTGTTCAAGTAACAATTATGACAGTTTGAGGTGTGAATTAGTTCTATCTGACTGCCTAAGAAAAGCCCTAATACCTGGGGCATTCTTCCACTTATCAGTTTCTACTTAATGTCCCATCTACCTTCCCAACTTCGCCCTCACGGACCTTAGGTTAGTCCCTAAAATCCATAAACAAGACTCTTACGAGTGCTATCCATTCATACGAGCCATCCATGCTATTGATTAGGGTAGCACACAAAAATAAGGATTAGTAACATAGAAAAAGTATCCCGGTGCTGAGATGCGGACGCCTATTAGGAACAAAAGTTGACCATGACTTGATCGTGGTAGAAATTAATCCAATGCAAATTCTCAGAGTGCCATATACAGCATTTTAGGAGTATGTGTGTACAAACATACAGACATACATACAGTTTTCTCTATGTATGAGATACAGTAGAATGTATGTATGTATGTAATTATGAAATATTGTATACAAAGTGCATGCCGTTGTAATTCGATGCTCGATGTAATTCGAAATATGTATTAACAACTCTTGCGAAGTTTTGTGACGTAGAGTTATTAACCAACCGTATGCAATAAACTTTCAACCAATCAAATTGTCTTGTTCCTTCATTCTATCATCACGAGCTGAATCATCCATATCACCGTTATGACTTCATAATCGAGGCGGTTGTTTCATCATAATGAAGCAGTGATTCGGATGATGAGACTCTTGTGAAACAGAATTTGTGTAATGAAGGTTTGTTTTAGTGTGATGTAATGATCAGGTTTGTTTGTTCAAGTGTGATATCATAATCAGGAATGATGTAATAATTTGTACTTGATTAGTAGTGTTGCACGTCATTAATTTTTCATAGCACGGAATACAGGCACTCCCTACTTAACGACTGTTTCCCAGACACAGCTGTAAAGCAAATTGGTCGGCAAATGAACTCCCCACATAACAACTAGTTTCGGTTTCAACGACCTGAAAAATATAGATATTGTTTCAATATCACCGGATGGGTGATAGAATCATGAGGGAATGAAAAGTTACCAAATGTCATTTTATATGAATTATCTGAAAACGGAATTCATAAAAGTCTAATGGGAACAAACTCATGGTCATAGTTGTGAGGAATTTGGCAATAGTGTTAACAGTATTAAGTCCAAGCGGTCGTTAAACGAGGTGGTCGCTAAGTGAGAAGTACCTATATTGTAAATGTGCATGTGTGTCAGGAATCGGTGCTGCAAAACGCACAAAACACTGGCAAGGTATTTTTCATGGGGTGAACATGTTTGTGGTGATTTGTTTGTGGGTATTTACAGTTAATAGCAATCATACTAACCTAACACTCATGTACTTGTTGATGTGGTCTACAGCATTGTACGGGGTTAGGACTGTAATTCTAATTTAAAATAAATAAGAATAATTCAAAAAAGTCAATATAACCCGAATCCCCAATGCTGTGGAGCGCATACAACAGTAGCTCCAAAAATTTGTTTATCCAGCGCAACTTTGCCAACATTAAATATTCCAAGATGACCAATTTCCAGCATTTTCATATCATAATTCCGTTTTAGCTGCAAATTTAATTCTGAAAGTGGCAAAAAAATTCAGAAAAGTACGAACTATCAGCGGTAGTACAATGGAGTTACTGTATGGCTTCAAAACCAGAATGGGGAAAAATGTGCTGTTTGACACCACAGCGGACGTACATTTCCCTAAATATGGCAATTTTCATTTCCTGGTCCCCTACACCTTTATTCATTAAACTTTTACCACACAGGCACTTCGACTTGCATCTACAAAAACAAACAGTATGCAGAAAGAGATATTTGGACCGCTGAAGATTGCAACGAATGCATGTGCTTGGATGGAGTGGTCACTTGTTTACAAATAACTTGCCCCGAGAGATCTGACTGCAAGTATACATACAGACCGACGGGATACTGTTGCCCCGTATGCTGTCCCAATCAAGTTGTGGGCTCAGGAGAGGGTGAGTAACAATTAATGTACAGCAATCCCTCACCTATCGCGGGCATTGCGTTCCAGAGCCTCCCGCGATAGGTGAAAATCCAGCAGAAAACTACTCCAAATTTAACAACTCGATATATAGACAAGTCAGGGATAAAAAAAGACAAAAAATTGGCTTATTACATTGTATACTCAAGATCAAATTATACTTGTTTTCACATTTTTCAAGAGGGGGGCGGTTGGTTGGCTTAAGATGCGTCAGGGGTGATAAATATTCTGGAATCACTGCTTGAGCATAATAAACAGCGTATTTTTTCTCGGATATCTAGCAAGCGGTGATCAGTCCTATTATGATGACGGCGCCATGGAAACCATTGAAGCAGATGTTGGTGAAGTAATAACAGAAGATTACGGAACAGAGGATTATTTCGATAATGAAACTAGTACTGAAGATGTGTTTGACCCTCTTGGATGTCCCATAGCAATGATGACAGATCGTAGCGCTGAGCGTAAGAAAGCTTGATCAGATAATGCATGGACTGTCTTTCTCATATGCTGTTTCCCTTATTTTCCTGTAATTCCGCCACATAGTATTTGCCCTTGATATAATATTGAAATCATCAGCTGGTACACTGGTCATACAGCAATTGTTTAAACGCTCTGGAAATGGAAACCATTGAGACATTCCCTCACTTTTGCACTGGCATTATACAAACATGTTAGTCAAAAACAATTAATGACTGTAAAAACCCCATATTTTTGACAGCGCTTGCATCAGATCGGTGTTTCCTGAAGTCCGACACCGGCCCGTGCCGTCAAAAGTTCCAGCGTTTCTACTACGACAAAGTGAGAAGAAAATGCGTCTCGTTCATCTACGGTGGATGCGAGGGAAACGCTAACAAATTCTCTACAAAGGAAGAGTGTCAAATCTCTTGTGGAAGCGCAATAGAAAGCATCGTGTTATCACCCAATGGTAAGTTATGTTCGATATTAATATAGTGTATGTATCTTGTAAACTGTACTCGAGATAGTCACAGGTATTTTGAAAGAATTTCCTAAAGAAAGTTTATGCTGAGCTAGCATTTTGATAAGTTACAGCTTGATTACAAAAACTGTGCTGTTTGAAAACCACTCTGAAAGGGATCTAGATTATTCAGCACATTTTAAGCCTCTTGTACTGAATTACCATGGATAATGCGATGATAGCATTAATTAGAACACATTAATTACAGCCCCATGACTCCATGCAAGTCTTTTATATAGTAAACCCCTCGCTAAGTAGTATTGCTTGGGGCCCCAGGCTACATACAATATGACTCCCATCATACTTGTTACTCCTATCTTAATATTTGTTAAAAAAATCTAACTTTAAACACTAATGTTACGACTAAAGAAGTAATTAAACTTATTAGCACAGTAAAAGCACAGTCCATGTTTCATACGGAACAGAGAAAGGGCAAATAGCACTCAGAAGATGCAGTACAGTTATTTTGCAGGCACTTGTACGCTAAGTTACGTAAATATTGTACTGCGCAGTATTAGCAAGTTGGTATATATTCAATCCGTGAAAATAAAGACTTTTCACAAGGGTTGACTATATTATCTGACGCCAGTGGGATTTATTTGTTTCCATTTGCAACAATTCAATATGTTACGGTTCTATGTTGGCAAATAAGTCAGTAGCAGTTTCGTGTATCTTACATACACAGAAATTCCGTATATTTTTTAGCCAACTGAGTATTTCACTAATTTCAAAGCAAAACCAATAGGGCAGGGTGCATTGTTGATGTTGAGATATATTGGTAAGTTCTATGTCATTATATCTCAACAAAATCACATTTCCAATGACAAGGAAGTAAACTCTGCAATCGTTTGATTAGAAAGGCGTAAAATACAAACAAAATCTTCAATTTAACAATGCTAGTAAATTGAACGTGGAAAATAAAACACACAATATTTTCCTGAATGCGAACATCGAAGTCTTAATTCAATTGAATGCTCCAATATGAAGTTTAGTCAACATTTTTACAAAGAAGCATTAAAACCACAAATCAGTGGAATAAAATATACACTCCTACCCTCAACGTTCTTTGAGACCTCCTTGCCTCTATTCTATCAAATCTCCACTTCGCCCATGTTATGATTGCCAGTTCTCCCACTCTGGTACAAATTATCAATTGCATCATTATATAGCTACCACAACAGAATCATCTCCTTGCTACCAGACACCGGCCGAGACGGGCATATGTTTAGCGGTGCTGCCGCGTTTTACATATGACTGGGGCACGGCACAGTGTCACTTGTTTATATACGGAGGGTGCGGTGGTAGCTCGAACAAATTCTTTGACCCTGAAGAATGCCAACAGGCTTGTAGCGCTAGTGCGTCTGTGTATCCTGGCATTGTGACAAACGAAGGTTTCATCTTTGAAACAATTATGACATCACCAGGTACAGAGCGTTACCATGAGCACGGTTATTTTGAAAAAAAGTCATTCATTAAATTTTGAGTTGAAAACTGGAATGCCAGAACAGTTTTATTTACTTTGTCATTTGGTCTCATACATACATGAAGACAGGGTACGATTAACCAATACAAATCTCTAATTCGACCTTACTCAAGGTCAACTTATAGTCAAGCAAAAACAACCTTGTTAACCCTTGACAGTTTGTTCTATATTTATCCTGGTAAAACTCCTGGTGTCTGGTAAAACATGCCTGAAGAGCCTGATAATCGATAACACAACTCCTGTCTATAAAACAGCACCTCGAAGCTGATTAACCACTAAAAACTTCTTCAGGGGCAGACACTCCGAACATTCTGGAGATATGAAGCCTGTTTACCGCTTCTTTATGACACTTTTCCGTTAAATACCTGATGATAATCAGGTAATGCATTTGCGTCTACTGATAGTCAGCGTTATCACTGACATTGCGATGTAAAAATGCTTTCAAATGCAACCAGTGGCATTTTGGACCCTCGACATAGCTTAAGAAGTCACTGATAATGTCAATTACATGAACAGAAAGCACTTGACTGCAAGCATTGGCAACATTCTTTGCAATTTCAACTGATATGAACAACTCACATACAGTCATACTTGTCAAGGTCGTCGTATTACAGCTGATAGTCATTAATTAGCCCGCTCGTTTATCAGGTCAGGTGCTTACTTCCAACAAATATTGAAAGAACAAAAATCGGTGCTGCATTTTTAGAAGTTATGGTTAGGGTTACACGGTCTTTTTTTGCATCATTTTTTCTTTTTGATTTATTGAGGTAGGCGACATACCGTAGTAAATCCTAAAATCAATCGGTGATGGTAGCTATACATTCTTTACTCATTTGAGACATCTTTTCGTTATTATTCAACAATGACACAACTGCTAACAAAGTCATTAACAAAACAATTCACAAGTATCATAAATATTAAAACTTGTCATGACACGGTCTAGCTCCCGATGCTATCACTGACGTTTCGGAAGAACTTCCGCGACGTTGTCGTCAACCGAAGTATGTTGGATCGTGCAGAGCGCAGTTAACCCGATTTTACTTTGACGTTGAAGAGGACCGATGCAAGATATTTACATATGGAGGATGTAACAAAAATGGGAACAACTTTCTCACACCATGGGATTGCAGAGATCTATGTGGAGGTGGTGGACCAGTCTACTTTGAAGGGGGATGTAAGTAGAATTTATATAATAGGTTCAAAAGTTTGTTTGCCTTGAAAAAATGTCCTATTTCTCAGTAGATCTTTACCAAATTTGACACAGAGGCAAAGACATGATACATTAACAAAAAAAACGGGATTCTTGCATTTACCTATTAAAGAATGGTCCGAGAAATATCGCGTTATATCTGGATTTGAGGCAAAATCAAATATGTTTAGCCCACCCTTGTTTACAGAATTAAGACAGTTAAAAACTTTTGAGCCAATGATATTAACCTAGAATTGTGATGTTATTATATTTGAATTATATCATGATTGATCATGTTTTTTTGCAGTGCCAGAAAAATGTACACAACCAAAAGAGCATGGGAATTGCAGAGCCAGTATGACGAGGTATTACTTCGATTCAAATACTGAAAATTGTGAAAAATTTGCCTACGGAGGCTGCGGAGGAAACGAAAATCGTTTTTTTACAAAACAAGAGTGTTTGAGGGATTGTAAGAGAGAGCCAGTGGAAGTATCTTCAAGAACATTGGAAGGTATGTGGTGGTAAAAACAGTATTGGAAATGGGTTGTTAGAAACTATGGGAACGAGAAAGGCCGTGATGCTGAGAAAGGAGGGTAGATGCTATAAGCCTCTCTGTGTAGATTTCCACTGGAATAGGGTGAATTGCAGTGCCATTTTGAGCCTGTATTAACTGGGTGATTACATACACAAAGTATCAGTAACTTGATCAAAATAACCTAGGAATAACAAATAAATATTTTGCTAAGAAATTTCCGGATTATTTATTCAATTTAATGAGCTTAATAACCGGGAACTGTCATACTATTTCCAGCACTGTACGTAACCCATATTATATATATATTAGCCAATTGTCACTACTTCAAATTACTCCTGAATTTTACTTATAAGATATGTTAACTATATAATAGTGACTCCTTGTAATAATAATGAACGCTGTTCTACAAGGAATAAACCACATCGTCAGCTACCATAATATCTTTTGACAGATCACCCAGAATATTGCAAACTGCAAATGGAAATCGGGCCGTGCAGGGCATCGATGTACAGATTCTTTTACGATATAGAAACGGACCGATGTTCTACTTTTATTTACGGAGGATGTTTGGGGAACAAAAACAATTTTGCAACGCCTGAGGAATGCAAAAAAACTTGTGGTGGAAAAACAACAAATTATACTCTAACTATCCCCATGATAAGTGAGACTGGTAAGTTCAAGGTTGTGACATCCTCAGGACTAATGCATGGATCTCTAAGCTTTTTAATATGCCACATTGCTGATTGTACAAATTGTCTCGTTCAAGAGAAAAAAATCAGGTTTTTAAATAAATGTTTACCCTAAAAAGTTTTATTCTATGGGCTATTCTAGGGCTTCCCGAATTTTTTTTGCTAGCGAACCTTTCCAATTTATTAAAATTTTCCACGACCCTTCATGTTTGTCGCGTCGCGACCCCACTTTGGGAAGCCCTGGTCTACATGATATGATTCAGAATTAAGAAGAAATGCTACGGGTTTACCAACAACAAAATGTAAATCTGAATCAACAATTCCACTCTGTTCATCATTTTTTTTTTTAAATCTTATAATTCAATTTACTATGAATAATTACTTCAAGTCTTAGCGGGCCATAGTTTGGAGATCCCTGATCTATAACATCATAGCATGGCATTATTAAACTTTCTCATTCCGCATGCTTCATTTTTTTAACAACACTGTACATGTGCACACTATGACACTGTACCTTTTCTCATTCTCTTTTTCACTCATCAATAAAATCATCATGATTCTCTGTCTTTCTTTTGTCTCTCTGATATTTTTTTTTACTTTCTTTTTTGTTGTTGATGAAGTTTTACATGTGTCAGGGCTGGGGCAGGATTGAGCTTTTGCACAACCTGTGACGAATATTAGCTGCACAGACCTGATAGGGAGCTGAGCTTTTAGCTACCTCGACTTACACGACCTTGAAGACCCTTCATATTCCAATATTTTTCTTTCATTTCAGCAGCACAAATAGCTGGTCCACCTGGGGTAAGAGGACCAGCAGGGCCAGTTGGTCCACAAGGACCTCAAGGGAAGCCAGGACCTGCCGGGATCGGCCTCCCAGGCTCCAGAGGAACAAGAGGACCGCCGGTATGCTCCACTCCCATAATGTATTCATGCAATAAAACAAAATCGTCATGACACTAACTTAAATATCTTTTTATTTGATAAAGGGACCGCCAGGATCAGATGCAACAGTGGTAAGTTCCATGAATCCCTTATCTACCAACACTTCATATTGATTCCTTTGGGCAAACTCAAAACATTAGATTTCATAGTTACAAAATAGAATTCCTCGATCCAATCAGTGGTGCACCTAAAGTATGGTACGAGCCCTGGGCAGCACTGACACTGAAACTAACTTCAGACAAGCCCTTTGGTTGTGAAAAGATTTACATAACTGAGACCATGAAAAGAACAGTTGTAATTTTTAATGGACAGGAGCACAATTGCATAGGTTCAGTGGCATTTTCCGTAGGTCCCTGGATACAAACAACATGGAATGCTGATAAAGCGGAATATTTCATAACATTATGATCGCATATACAGCGCCGGGTTAAATCGCTCATGAAGCTAACGATTGATAAGTACAAATTGTTTGACAACAAAATCGAGGAACTCAAAGACAGGATGCTTATCCTTGAAACTGCCCAGTTCAACATGAATCCTAAAAGCATGGCCAGGAAAAGAATGGCCAACGACAGTGAGTGATGTCACTAATGATGTCATAAATCACATGACATCACACTGTACACATGAGCACATTTACAATAAGTTACTGCATTTGAATTCACTATAAGCGTACTTGCACAAATATATGGGAATGGATGAAGTTGAAAATGAATCTAGATGAAAATTTTCTCTAGCATCTAAGAATAACACATGAGCAAAGAAAAACCTGGCTCCCTGTTTCCTCTGGGGTATTCCCCCTTTAGACTGCTTCCAATATATCTTTTCTGTAGTCAATGGCCCGATATATCTGTTAAATGCCTACCCAGGCACTCTAATAGCCTTTTGAATAATGAAGAAACTGTAGGTCTGTCTGTATATTTGCGAATATAGCCTGGGTTTCTTGTCAATTATAAAACCGACATCTCTAATGATTTTTTTTACCGCTCATTTTCACGCTTGCCTGCACATCACAAAACGCAGAATTTCAATGCAACAGAACTTGATGAACTCAAAACTGAAGTGGAAGCACTGAAAATGCGAATAGTCGATTTAGAATCAATGGTATTGACTCAATTGTCTGTGTTATCTAAGCACGGTAAGCATGGCATCAGCTTGTACCAACAAAACTTTGGAATTGGATAGGATCATGAGATCTTCATCATATGAATTGTTACAGATCCAGCCGGACTGATGAATCCATCTGACCTTGGACTTACCACGCGCAGGGACGAGTTTGTGTCATTACTTGGCCAGGTGAGAGTTATTGATAGCCTAAGTCTGGGAGACACTAGGTGTTAACATAAGAATCCCCATCTTTGACTGCCGTTGGCTTATCAATCTCTATAATCAGTCTATAAATGATTCAGCGTAGTAAAAATACCTGTCAACTAAGCCGGGAAGTAGATTACAGATATGTGATAGGGAGACTCAAGGTTCTGTTTGTCAAATATTAATACTGATATTTTTAACTTAGCAAAATCTCACTCAGGTCAGTATAGCATAGGCTGAGGCTTGGGCGCGAGCCCAAGCAAATTTAAAAAAGAGGGACGCTGAAAAAGAAAGGTCATCCCCAATTCACTTTTTTTCAAACCGGCATAGCTATCACCTTTATTACCAAACTTTAAGAGGATATAATGCTTTAAGTAGCCTGATTTACAGTACCAGTGATGAAATGCCTTGTATGTTGTGTGTTATTGATTATCAGAATTATAAAATTTATTTATTTACAATCATCAGATGTCTTTGACATCATGAATTTAACCTTTGAACCAAACATTCAACGCTTTATTTAATTCAGGAATTACCAGCCGATTCCAATAGTGAAACTCAAGGTAAATACGGAGATGAAGAGGACTATTTTTACAGCACTACATTAGACAACGATCAGTATGACTACGTCCCAGAGGAAGAAGAATAATGTTGACAATTATATGTAGAGACAACAACACAAAGCAAACTATTGTATATGGGGAATCAAAGACTGACAATCGGAATCAAGCGACATAATAACCAACATACAAGATCTCGTCAGGATATCAATTCATTTTAAATTTCCTACAGATTATTTCTTACAAGATAATTTCCTATGCAGATATTTCCCACATGCATTTTTTCAGTCGAACCTAGAATCCCCATGTTTGCAAGACCTTATAAGCCTAACCCCAAAACCGAACCATCAAAAATAATCTAGATCGCTGTAGGGAATTGTCAAGTTCCCAAATGCAAACAGATCCTACATTATCATTGTCAGAACTTTGTTCTAGTGAGAGCCAGAATCGCACTGTTGGATAAGGTATATTGCAATGAATAATTTAGCATAATGTGGCATATGGCTGTGTTCTATGGTATTAATAATAAGGGATAAGAGTCATATTGTGATGTCTTATTCAAGTCAAAAAATAAGAATGATTCAATATAAGTAAAATTATAACTACAGTGGGAAACCTGCCTTAGGCTATCTTCCTATAATCATTGTAGTTAAGATTAATTTGTTGGTTACCTTGAGTTTCAATTCAGTCTTAAGGTGTGATAATCAGATATATTATCACATCCTATACTGCACTAAAAACTTGCAAGTTCAAATTCGCTTATTCAAAAATATGTTGGTTCCTCGATAATACAGAGCACTTTCACTCATTCAAGCATGTGATGTACAAAGCGCATTTACTGTAATCATATATACAACTTTAAAACATTACATATTGAACGAGTTCCGTGATACCTCCTGTTCAGTGGCGGGATTCAAATTTTTTAGGATCCGGTTCGTTCGATTTCTGATCGATAAAAAATATCCAAATTTTACTCCGTAATAAATTCATTTTGGAAACAATTTAGGAATTGATTTTAATTTTAGTGATCGGTTGGAACCAGTTGAATCTCACCACTGCTCTTGTTCAAAGATCTACATTTTATAAGTTATCGTAGTCGATTTTATAAACAGACCTAGTTCATTAAAATATTGGGTGTCCAAATTTTAACAACTCACCTTTGCTGTTAATTTTTTTAAGATAAACTCCAATGGGGTATTGACCTCATAATATATGTTCCTTTGATAGTTATTTTTTCTGTTCAGCATATCTTTTTGTTCTTTTATAAAATGATTGTCCATGTTTTTTTGTGCTGTCATCGGGGGTTGGTTATGATTTTACTTTTGGGGTTTGTAGTTTTTTTCTCCTTCCTTTTTCATGCCAGCATGAAGTATTTTTTAACACCGCTAGTGTTTTTCTTGCTCTTGTCATTCACAAACACTGCAAATTTATTCTTAATAAACAAAGACAAGCTTATCTTCGAAAAGACGACAGTTGTCTTGGATTCTTTAGTAGCAGAAAAACAGTACATATTTTACTGAAATCCCGCTAATCGAGGGTCAAAAGTAGAGAACGAAATTTTAACTTAACCCCTAAACTTTGTGGATACAGAGATGAGATTGGCCGAGTTAAATCATCTTGAAATATTATCAAGTACACACAAGCATTTAGTGCACATAGAAAAGACTACCAAAATATTTGGTTTACATTAGTTACATTGGTCCATCAGCTTCTGAACAGAACCAAGAATACTAACAAATTATCTTGGTATGATATCAAGTATACATTTGCACAAGCATTCGTGCACATTCGTTTCACACACAGACTACCAAAGCATTGGTTTAGGAGCAGCTGAACAGAACCCAGAATACTTAACAAAGGTATCTGTTTCTATATTCATCCCATTGAAGCTTTATCAAGTGCAACTGCAAGTGATTGTGGCAAGTATACGTCACCTTCCTTCATGTAAACCACGCTTCGATCAATGTATATCGCTCTTGAGCCAAACCTAGAAAGAAATTTTTTCAAAATTGCAGTCAAAATTGTTCCAAAAATTATATTTCAAATGATTAATATCGGCATACAATTATTTAAATTATAATTAGTCAGTAGTCGGTGATATCATAAATTGGAGGGAGTCAATGTTTTGTGTACCAACTCCACAACCGCGGGTATATTAATAGCAAAAACACAACACAATGCTCAAATGACAAAAATGAAGTGATGTCCATGTATACACTAATACCCCACTTCAAACTGCGTTGTCTGCAACTCGATGTATATTGCTAGTCTCGAGTCAATATCAAACAAGAAATCTGCGAGTTCTAATGACTCATTTGATATGTTATTCATCCTCAATAATTTGTGTAAGACCGACAAACCTGTACACAATTTTTCCATCCACCGCTGTCTTAAGTGGCACAAACACAAGACCACGTTCCTCTGCTTTTTGTTGAACGAGATCTCGGAAATGCGCGGGAACGGACGAATGCGCCGCTTGCGATAACGGATGATATGGACGACTGGGAGGTTGATTGAAATTGTCTTCCTGAAAATTCAATTAAAAGCTGTTAATTGGGGGTTTTCAGGTTTCAAGTATATCTGCTAGATAACTCAAGATGCTATAGCATTTCTATAGCCTTTTTCATTCCCATAAATTATATCATTATTACAAGCAGTCTTAAACAGATATTAATTTTGATCTGCAGATAAAGAATCATCCGAAATGGCTGGGAAAGTGTTTTAGAATATTTTGCCTCTATAAAAATAAAATCTTGGGGATGGGATCTAATAATAAACACGATATCCATTTACATTTCAAAATAAAGCTTATACATATAAATATTAATAAATATTTTACACATATTACCATCAGAAAGGTAAGATATCAATCTCCAACTGTCATGTTTTGAATTAAAGGTTACACCTATTTCATTTGTTTTCTGAGTACAGATAAAGCGTTCTCAACCTATTTGATTGAATGAGATCATCTACAAATGGCAATACGAATCCTATCTGTCTTTTTTACCAGGGCAACTCCGGAAGATTTCGCTGATTTTTAATATGTATACCTCGTACTGTTCATTGGCTCTTGGATTACGACCTGTAACAGCTCTGTTCATCATTTCAATTGCTTGCTTGAAGCGATCCTGTAGAACCGAATGAGTGAAATTAATATTATTATATACGGTTTGCCTTGGTGGTAAACCCTGACTACAACTGACAGCACCAGTATAAACCAGTATTCCAGTCTAGGCAATCTTCTGAAGCAGAGTTCTAGATATATGGAGTATCCTCTCTTGTAATTGGGAATAAAGGTCAAACCATATGCAATATAACCTCTCACCAGTTTTATAATCCAGATTGATTTATACTCCAGCATATACTTTACTTTAATTTCATTATCCTCTGTCATTGCGAGTTTAGATTAAAGGTAAAAGCATATACATATATATCGAGCATATACTTGTAAATCAGACCTTAACAAAAGAGTTTGTCATGAGTCCCTCCGGTATAATCGACTTCCATCCACCGTACCACCGTGTGACTTCTTCATAATCGACAGATTCAGAATTCAACCACGAACTGAGAGCTCTCAACCACTTGGGGAAGAAGTGAGTTTCGAGAAGAGTGACGAGCGATGAAGGAGGAACGAGATTCTCCCATTCTATAACGCACTTGAAACCGGCGAGAGATTGATCGTGAGGATTGATGATAAAATCTCGGAGACAGTTTCCTGGTAAATATTAATAATTCATAATTTGTTTTGTTCTTTGTCTTTTTGATGAAACAAGATATACAAGGCAAGTATAACAAGGTAACACTTGTATATCACCAAGTATATTTCACTATCATAGATAATAATAATCTGCCAGCAACACAGATTGATCTTCATTATAAAATTCATATACTGTGACTTTTTTATGAATATGTCATACATGTATCATTACAATCTTAGTCATATATATATATCACATTGACAGCTCAATAAATAAGCATACTCACCAAGCTTTGGGATAATGTTTTTAATCATGAATGCATCCCAGCTCCCCCTAGAGAGAACCCCATGCCATGGTTCTAATATAACCTTAGCTGAAGGGTCACGAGGATGCCACATTTGTAATGCATGACCGAGTTTCTGTCTTATTGGTCCATATCTGCAAAATAATGATATCTTAATAGCAGTCTTGCTGTCGGATGAATAAACTTTGCTTGAAGGGTGCAGAAGGCCTCACATAGGCACCCTGACATTTTGTCGACGACTTCAGGTGATTAACCACCCCCCATGGGTCAATATTGACCTGGTATGATTGAAAATAAATGAAGAATAAAACCTACAGTGGCTCAAGTTCATCTTTCAAATGTGGGAGCCAAGGATGTATCCATGAATGCAGAGGAACTGGATCAATAAGTGGATTCCATCCATCTACTTCTTGTTGAAGTCGACTAAGTATCTGTTATTTAAGAATTAAACGCATGAGCACAAAACTTTGACAGATATAATTCAGTGCCCATAGGAAAAATCATCAAGAGGAATAAATGTTTCCAGATCACCGTATTTTCTTATTTTATCTTATCTACTTGCTCTACTTACCAACTGAGATAACAAATTGCGCAATATCCATTGCGGCAACAAGGGCATCCATTGTTCGACAAGTTCGATCATCGGATCGCAGTTTCTCGGATCCCATTGGTAAACGGCGTTTCTTATTCGAGGCATCCAAGATTCCCAAACCAGGTACTGATACATGTCACTAGAAGTCTGTTGAGAAGCAGCTGCAGAATTCTATAGTGCAAAAGAAATGATACATAGCATATATATGCAGTATTGCACTGCTTCAATAAATGCTTCCAGAAGAGCTAATGTCTATATTTTTGATCAGGAAAGCACAATTTTTTACTACACTCTGTTTTAATAGCCTCTCAATTCGCTGTAACGAAAATCTTTTTCGTCCTTATGACGTTTCATGTGTATATGTATACGTGTGTATGCTGTTTTAATAGCCTCTCAATTCGCTGTAACGAAAATCTTTTTCGTCCTTTTGACGTTTCATGTGTATATGTATTTTTACCTGCAGTGAGAATGATGATTGATCCAATTCAAGAAGAACTTTCCACCTTTTCATTTCAGTAGTTCCATGCGAGGGATCACTAAGAGGAAGCCAGCTAAAATAATATAAAATATAATTTTTCACATAATCACATGGGCAATTAACAAAAAGTGGCTTTCAAACATCCACACAATTATATTTGCTAAAATATCATCACTACCAATGGAAGGACCTCCCAAAAATGCTAATATGAAGTGACTGATCCTGAAATCTTAAAAAATTTAAAAGTTGAAATACAATTACTGTACCTTGAGAAGAGTTTCTTCAGCTGTGGAAGGACAAAAGCAACTGCTAAATCAGACATCTCAAACATTTTGTATTCGGTGAAATATTTTTCCTTAAAATATGAAACGGACACTTTGC
>QRAM01000210.1:109913-159370 GCA_013436055.1 Halocynthia roretzi | reverse complement strand
CCGAATCAGTTATCCCGATTAGAAATAATGGATTGAGAATTAATCCGTTTCCAGGCTCTAATTCCATACTATCCCAATAAACTTAAGCAACATCTACACAATTTAGGTCAAAAATAACATAATGCCCTAAATACTGTCAAAGCTCGCTACTTTGACGTAGATTAATGCTGAACAACTCGCTTAACGAGGTTTCGGAGTAACGATTACTTCAAGCAGCAACTACAGAGCTGGTAACAGGAATTAAATTGAATTTCATTACTATGGATTGCGAAAAAATTGCGTCCGAGATAGAGGATAAAGACCGGTCACATTCCAAGTAGTTGGCGGAGAATAAATCAGGTATTACGGAGAAAACATTTTACACTCACCGGTCTTTCCGACGCCCGACTGTCCAAGCACAACAATACGAAAAGTAGGTTCATTTCCAATAGTGCTGGTAGCTTTCTTAAGCCGTCGTAGTACGGGACCATTCATTGTAACTTTCTAACTACATACACTATGCGAATCATACTAGATAGGCTGAAAATGAAATGAAAATGTTTAAACTCTGGATACGTGATAAGACAACCGACCACAGGTGACGCATGATCCGGAAACTTTTCCAATCGGGACAAAATTATGAATACACTTGCTACTAGTTCTTTACTAAGATGTACTGATGTGTGTAAATATATAGGATTAAGCTTTTTACCCAATGCCAGATTCAAACTCCTTGTTCTGGGTATCTATATAAATTGAAGTGAATGTGTGTTGGCCGGTTTTTACCCGATTTTAATCTATTGTATTGAAACCAACACGAATGAGCTGGCCCAGGCAAGGTTCGTACCCACAGCGACCTTGCTAACCACTGCTAACTATTGCAACACCACTCTTATCCATTGCATTAAAACCAACACTGGCTACTGTGATTGGGAAGTTCAAGGTTAGACAGTTGATTATCAAATCAGCTTTTCAGCTTTGAATCTTGTCGCGCCATAGACTTTATATTTGTTAAACTGATGTTGATGGAAGCCTGAAAGGCACAGAGTGAATGAAATTATAATTTTGCAATGATAATGTCGAATGATTGAATTTCAATAGAATACGCTTGATCCAGAATGCCGAGCATGTAGGAATTACGTTAAAGCTAATAATGGGCAAATTATACCTAAATTTAGGAAAATAATTCAACATACTCGATACTTATTGAAAGCAAAATATTGCAATTATTAGTTTATATTGTTAAATGATTACTACGTGACTGAACGAATTTCACATAATTTGTTGCAATTACCAATCTCATTTCCATCTAGTTACTTTAACTGAACCTCAATCTATAAAGCATTACTGTCCCTCTGTTTACAAAGAATGTAGATGGACACTGCAATAGGGAAGGACTTCAAATGACGAAACATTTGGGTCAAAAGTCGTTACGCGTCTGTTGAATTTGTCAAATAAGAAGAAAACAAGCGCTTTAACAAGGAAGGATTTTGGATTAAAGCTTTGCGTGCAGACAAGAGATGAACCCGAAAAAAAAGCACCCGCCAAAGTTCAAATAACCTGCCCAACCGCCTGAATATAAATTGTCGCATACAATTTCCTATGTAATAAATTTCTGACATGAAGCATTCTCACAGCGATTGCGAATTCCACAGAAAACATTTGTTTTCTTCCCTTTCTTACATGATAATTTCCTATATCAAGTTCCCAAACATAGATATTTTCCAAGGAATGAATTTTTTACTCGCTTTATTAACGGGTCTCACCTGAAAATCCACCATAAAGTACAAATTCGTACCTAGTATAGAGTTTAAATTAAGCACCGATAAGTAGACATGATGAAACAAAAACTGATAAACTGAAGTAAACGAAATAAGGGACGTGGTTTCCGTGTACGCTTTTTATCAAATCAGCAAGTTTGACCATCCCCAAAAGAAATCCTGGCTAAATCAGCGCTTGAGGGTCCACAGCATTAAAAAGTTGGTAATCCCTGCTGTAGGATTAAGCTGAATTACATATACATTTATATAAACATTTTTAACATATACAAGTCGTAAGAGTTTGAGCACCAGTAATAAAATATCGCTGGAAGAATTTATCCGTGAGGAACTGTCTGATTTCTGGACACATAGACGTAGAATTTTGAAATCATCAGGATAGGCGAAGAAATGATAATTGTATTATAAGTGGCATTCTAATTATCTCAGTCAGAAAATCAAATAGCAATCATATACTACGCGTTCGTACGCTCTCCACTTAGAAATCGCGACCATGATTGCGCACTGCATATCTATATATTGTATGTGTGCGTGTACCTGCACATTTTACGTAAGGAGAACGTTTTGATCTTTCGTTTGCGGATAACTCAGAAGATTATGATTATAAATATACATACTTGTAGTGGGAAACAGGGCGAGTTAAAAACTTATCAGCTACTTGTTTTAGTATTTTACTCATTTCAGTCATAGTAGACAAATTATTCTGCAAAAATCTCAAGTAAGGCCAGTGTACTCTGCTGCCTTGCTTTGTACACCTACCGTACCTTTGCTGCCTTTACTACTAATATAAATTCCGATTTTGTACTATATTTGCTTCCTGTAGTCAAACAAAATCTTGGTCTATCTATGGCCAAGCTAAACATATGCAATGAACCTCTAACTGACACCCTTCCCCTTCATATCAACACCAGCAATGATCTACTCTTTTTCTCTTTTTTTCTCTTTCTCTTTTTCTCTCATCAATACCTCACCCTCACCCTACTAATTGATCGGCGAGGCAGAACCAGAGTTTTACGCGTCAATTTTATCAATGAAAAGGACAAAAGAGTAAGTCCTCAACATACGAACAGGTTACGTTGCAAGAGGTTGTTCGTAACTGGAATTGTTCGTAAATCCAATATAATGAAAATAAATACACAGGTAATGCCTATACAGTCACATCGGTTCTTAGATACACTCGTTTCACCTCCACTACCTCTTCCTTTTGTTTCCTGCCATTTTGGGTTCGAAAAATCTCTGAATTATAATTATTAAATACAAACGCGACAACAATCACTTAATACACAGTACAACTACTTCGTGAGAGAGACAACACGTGACTGAGAGAGAGGCTGGGAGATGTGTATTGTTGTTGACAATTACGCACCAAGCGATGGATTTGCGAACTACACCATTCACGCAAATTTTTAATGTTAGAGGCCGTGTTCGTATCTAGAGGACTTGCTGTACTAACACCAGCTGTACCACCTATACCAGCTGTACTAGCTAGATTCTAAATACCGCTGTACCATACTAATCCTAATGAAGCTGACATCCTGAAAAAATGATCGAAAATGATGTGCGACATAAAACATAAATCCTCTAGTCTATATCTCTTAGCACGATATAGTATTTACAGCGATAGTATGATAGTACATCAGTATTTAGCTGACACATGTGGTTTAGATAGTAATGCTTGTTTTAGTATTTCCGAATACAAATATCACCTATTACAATTACTAAAACACTAATTAGTGACGTAGATGATTACTTAAGCAAAAATCCAATATATGAACTGGTGAAAACTGATATATTATAAGCTCTACCGCATGCCCGTTCCTATACAGGTCAGGTCAGGTCAGTTCAGGTCAGGTCTACACCGACCAATGATTTTATCAAAGATTGTAGTGACTGTCAAAGCAACAACAGTTCTCAACCTTTTTAGGCCGCAGACTATTTCCGTGCCAGCACAGATTTTCGCAGACTGAAATTACGCTGTGAATAATATAATACAGAAACCACTATTAGCAAAATTGATTTATTTAACTCAAAATTCATTTTATTACGCGCGTATGTAAAAACTCAATGTCAGCTTGTTTCACAAGCTCGTCAAAATTCGAAATTTTAAGTTTGAATCTTTCGCTACGAGGCAAATGAATCATTTGCTTTTACTGGAACAAATTCGGATTCGAAGATATGATTCATTTATAATTGAAGCATTGGTATACAGAATAACCTTACAATACAGAATAGATAGGCAGCGTGTTTCAAATCATAATATATGAATATTATTTTAACACAGTTTAAATCTTTCGATGCCTCGTAGCAAATGAATCATGTGCTTTCACTGGAACAAATTCAGATTCGAAGCTATGATTTAAATATAATTGAAGCATTATAATATTTTGATTTGAAATATAATTCTGATGCTTAATAATATTGTACCTATTCCAGAAATAATGAATAGCGCATGAAATCGCGATGCATATGATAATATTATACAGATCTCTTTGTTCTCATTTAGCCGCATTCAGTCTTAGAGTTCTAACGTTATAGAGATCAGATATTGCAATTGCAAATACGAAGTGAAAACGTTCGATATTTGCGAATTATTTGCAAGATGACAGTCATCAAAGCAGGAATTTTGTTCTGTGTGTTTGGCGGTTTGATTATATCAGGTATTGTGTCAAGAGTTTATGATACAGTATTATGAAAAGCACAATGTACTGTACAGTTCATTTAACTTCAGTTTCAGATGCTGCTGAGAATCAATGTATTGTACCGCTTATTTGTAATGGAAATCCTTCATGGGTGCCAGTTCCCAACAAGGAAACCTTCAGCCTTCCCAAGGACTCAACCAAAGTTAGTACAACAGTATATGACGCAATATGAAGTAGTCTATTTGTATCATTTCATGACGTATTTTACATTTTAGGGACGGGAAATGTGCAATGAGCTGGTAAAGCAGGCACAAGGTTTGTAGCAATGCGCTTCATTATTATCGAATTTCTCACTTACGACCTAGTTTCGGGAATGAAACTTACTCATAAATTGGAGAAATGGTGTTTAACAATTCTTTGAAAGTACCTTGCTGCTGGGTGAACCAATTCTGGATCCAGTACCACAAATTTACCTATTATTTTATAGATGGATTCAATGCAAGGGTGAAAGAAATGGGAGGAATGATCGAGGAGTTCCAGAGGATGTTATTGGATACAGCGAAAATGTCATCTACCACTACGAAGCCAATTACGAGTGAGAAAGAAGCATCGTCTACTTCCACCGAGGAAGCAACCATATCCATTCCGACTATAAGCAAGGCAGCGACCATTCTTACCATTCCGACTACAAGTCAGGCAGTGACAACATCTACCANCGCTCTACTGATGTCAGCACTCAACAAGGTAACAAATAAATATTGAATATATTTTATTTCCATCTTTTTGGATTTGTACGGGTTTCGGTTAGGGGGTGACAGAAAGAAGCATTTCGGTTGACATTTTCTCATGCAAAAATTCCCACTCACGTATAAATAATATTTTTTTGTTTAGAAACAACCTCCAGTGGAAGCTCAGCACCAACTTCTTACGCAATTACTACTGACGTAACAACCCAGTCGAGTGAAACTACAGATAGCGTTAGTGAGTCAATCTCTTCGACTNTACCATTCCGACTACGAGCGAGGCAGAGAAAACATCTACCATTCCGACTACGAGCAATGCACAGACACTTTCTACCATTCCGACTACGAGCGAGGTAGAGACCATTCCTACCATTCCGACTACAAGTCAGGCAGAGACAACATCTACCCTTCCGATTACGAGCGAGGCAGAGGCAACATCTACCATTCCGACTACGAGCGAGGCAGAGAAAACATCTACCATTCCGACTACGAGCAATGCACAGACAATTTCTACCATTCCGACTACGAGCGAGGTAGAGACCATTCCTACCATGTCCACTACCGAGGCAGCGAACATCTCTACTAGCAAGCCTGTTAGCACCACTGAGAGTACGAGCGTTAGTGAGTCGATCTCTCCGACTACCGATCCCGACACTTCCCTTGCTACCAGCAGTGCAACTACGAGCGAGGCAGCGACCATGTCCACTACCGAGGCAGCGAACATCTCTACTAGCAAGCCTGTTAGCACCACTGAGAGTACGAGCGTTAGTGAGTCGATCTCTCCGACTACCGATCCCGACACTTCCCTTGCTACCAGCAGTGCAACTACGAGCGAGGCAGCGACCATGTCCACTACCGAGGCAGCGAACATCTCTACTAGCAAGCCTGTTAGCACCACTGAGAGTACGAGCGTTAGTGAGTCGATCTCTCCGACTACCGATCCCGACACTTCCCTTGCTACCAGCAGTGCAACTACGAGCGAGGCAGCGACCATGTCCACTACCGAGGCAGCGAACATCTCTACTAGCAAGCCTGTTAGCACCACTGAGAGTACGAGCGTTAGTGAGTCGATCTCTCCGACTACCGATCCCGACACTTCCCTTGCTACCAGCGATGATCAGACGACTCAATTAGCAGCTACAACAACCAAACCCACCGAGGTGACAACAGCGCAAGCCGCAGTGACTTGTGCAGGTAAAGTTATCATAGTTCTAGAATATGACGCATGTTTCACTCTGAGATAGTTGGTATACTGCATACATACAGTGACATGATAGTGACTAACTGTATAGTTCTCCATCTGTTAGTTATGTACAGCATATGCTGCTTGTCAAGGTGCAGGAATATTGAATCTTGTTAATATCAATCATACTATTTGTCGTTTTTGAATTATTTCCCTTCCATTTTCCAATATTTAATCTGATTGACAGCTTAGTAATTTTTAAATCATTTCAGAACTTTCAGGAATTCAATGGAATGGAAAATGCTCCTGGGTGAATGTGACCTATCCTGTTTATATAAACTACACTCAAGCTGCAGAAATATGCAAGAAACAAAATTCCCATCCTGCAAATATATACAACAGCACGCACTACGACCTAGTGAGGACGTATCTGAGATCGCAGCTTCCTGATGGAGTGCCATCGATATGGATATGGCTCGGAATGACTATTGATCCATCGGTAATTATCATAATTCAATTTTCATTCCATTAACCAGACTAAATCCGTCGAGAGTTTGAAAATACTTTTATTTGGGAGTGAACCACACAGCTTAAATGCATCCAAATCATGAACGCTTCATTGAGTTTTACTTTCCTTCATTTTGTTTATTCAACACCTAGGGTGTGGAGTCAGAGTCGAGGAGTCGGCTACTTTTGGCTGGAGTTGGAGCTGGTAAAAATATCTCAGACTTGTTTACGTGATTAATACTTGAGTACAGTACTTTGGTGAACTGCTAGGCCAGTGTTGTGGGGGAAATTAGCCTTCCTTACATGACGTAATTCAATCATAACAATTCTAATTTCTTCTAATTTACTTTTTAGACTGAAATTCTCTCTCTGTACAACGGTACAATGAGCAATTATGAAGGTAGATGGAATCCGGGATATCCGTTACCTGACACATCACTGACTAATACGGTTGTTCGTGTGCGCAAGAATCGACTATCAACGTCTCAAGGAATGCATAACTACCAGCCTTCAGAAGTCTTTCGAGGCGTCCTTTGTGAAATCGAAGAATAAAACAATCAATTTTCACAAAACTCTTATTTTCAAAGCAGAACAATAGCTCAAACATAGAAATAACATAAGAACCAACTCATCTTTTGTATTATATCACTCCCATAAGGATTCTGACCACTGACCACTATTTTCGGTAATAACAATCTTCCACAAGGATAATTTACTTAAATTTTGCGCCCACACTTGATCTGAATTATTGGATTTATTTCGAATCATTTCATTTTAAATAGTTTTAACTATGAGATGTCAACGTGGACTGTCACTGCTTTACCCAGTTCTTATTTAAACTACCCGATAGTGGTATATTGGGATAGGTAGTGGTATAATAATAGGATAGGTAGCAGTATCAATAATGTACGTAATGTTTTGCTCGATTGTAGTTATGTAACAATAACAACCGTACTTGGTAAATATGAAGTAACTGTGAGCATTTATTTAACAACTAGGTTTCGACTTTGTATGTAACAAATAAAAAACTGAATAATTCAACGTTTGAAGTCTTCTTTCTGTTGAGGACTTCAAAAATTAGAACATTAAAACCACTTTTGTTGTTTGACTTTTCTAATTGTATACGACAATGACCATACCAAATGTATGACAACATTATTGCCATAAAACTAAAAGACAACTTCGCAGTAGAAGTTTAATTCGTTCTCAGACCGCGCTCGTAATATAAATTACTCGTATTACAACTCGATTTTTTTTGCATTGAAATTAATGGAAAACTAATTAATCCGTATTTATGAAAAACTGTTACTGTTTTTCTAGAGTTACATTTAGTCTGGCCAGTATGGTTGATATGTTTAAACAACGTATCAACCATAATGGCACGCAAGCCTACCCGCCACGACAAGGCAGTAACTCGTGGGTAGGAAATAAATGTTTTTTGTCAAATTCCACCGGCAAAACGGAGCATGTAAGAAGTGACAGATACTATATTTTAATGCTGGTTTGTAAGTTTATAATATCAACAATTGTGTTTGAAAAATAAAACCTGTAAACTCAATCAAAGTATTCCGTTTTATTTTACTTGACCTATTGATATCTGGACATTGATAGCGGAGTTCCTCACTTGTGTATTGGTAGTGGTTCACACGACTGAGTACATATAAAGTTAAAATAAACACTGCACAAACTGTAACTGCTACTGTGGTAGAAAAAAATCACGGCAAGTATGCTGATATGTTTATTTAAAGCAGTGGTTTCAAGCTAGGGGTCGTAAGATCATTGTGGAAAAGAGTAGTTAGAAGACCACTGCCAATCTGGTAGAATTTTATGTTCTGTTGCCCTTTCCCTCAACCAATCTGTATGAGGCTGACGTTGTTTAGAATATAGACCAAAGTCAGGAACAAACTAAAACCAAAGCTAAATCTAAGATGTGCTCTATCAACAACGGTGCCACACATAGACAAGCTTGTCACCAAGAGCACCACTCATTTTGTGGTGAATGAAGGCAACTACATTGGATATGCTTCAAAAAAATACTTGAAGTGGGTTCGTTAGATTAAATTTGGTTGCTATGATGGGTCACGATCATGATCATTGATTTAACCTATAGGGAATAGAATTGTATAAATTATGAATATCAGTAGTGGAAAATTACAACGATAACGATTGAACGTTATGTCGAAATTTTTTAAAAACCAAAACATCACTCCCAAAACCTAACGATGAGAATAATACGATTCGAGCTAATAATTGGGAAACAGAGAAAAGGAGTCTGGTGAGACGTAAAATGTAGATAGACTTTATAACGTTTTCAGGTATACAGAGAGATGATTATTATGATGATACATTATGTTTGTAGTGTAAAGTGTCACTAGAATGTTTATCCAGTGTAATTTTGGTTCATACGTCAAGCTTTTCTCACAAGGTGGTAACAATTACGACAACGAAACAAGAAACCTGTCCCGAGCAAGAATAAGAATGCAATAGGCAGCGACAGCCAGCAGTCTACGAGCGTAAAATATTCTTCAACTTTTTTTCGCTTATTCTGTCTTTTTTTTATTGCTGAATGCGTTAAAACATATTACATGCAATTTCGCATTAAAAAACACTATTTGAAGGGGAAAAAAATTCAAAAAACAAACCATACAACTAACAAACTGATTTGAAAAAATAAGCGAAATTTTCCGAACTAGATTTCAGAATTTCTGATTCTGAAAAATATAGAAAAAATATATCTAAGTTTTAATAATCAAACATTTGACAAGCAAGAAAATCATTGAGTCTCGATTTTCCAGATTTAGGAAATTCTGGTACCGACCATTCATGACGTTTTTTTTACATCTTTGTCTCAAAGAATAAACTGAATTTGGCATCCGGGCCAAATGACCAACTTGCCAAAATTGAAAATTGATGAAGCGTAGACCAGAACTGGGCAACCCTGTAGCACTCTTGGGCAAAATACATTTGACCGGATTAGATGGCGGGCCACACTTTCATCTCTACTATCTACTACTATTTCGACTATCTAGTTACGAGTGGTTACAGCTTAATATGGTTTTCCGCTCGGATATTTCGCAGCCACGTTCGGCGATTGCTCTAAACTGTTGAGACTGAAACACTCAGAAGTTTTCATCCCATCTTACGTCATAGGGTAACTTGATGACGTCACCTATACTATCATGATATTCGTCTTTTACCGATATGGGAGACTTGTAGTTGTTGTTGCTATGAGACGACGTGTAATTTATCAATGGGGAAGGAATTTTTCCCTGACGTAAACGATTCCAGTCGAGACCGCGAAACCAGTGATGACAACGAATCTGAATAAAATGGAAACGAATATTCAAGGTAATTCTTTTTATGCATTGTATATATTATAAATTTCTCTTTATGAAATATTCGCTTTTGGGCTTGGCACTCAAATATATATCCAGTTTCAAATGAAATTAAACAACTGCTAGAAACTCTGCCACACAAACAATGGAACCAACCTCTTCACATCCACCGGATCCAAGTCTTGTTATTGGATCTGGATTACAAAGTTCGCGAATGAAATGTATCGTGATATGGTCTAGGAAAGACGGGAATCCAACTTCTGCAAAGATAAATAGGGAGGTTAATATATATAGACAAAAATACAGAGTGTTCGTCTGGTTTGAATTAACAGAACACCAAGTACAAGATTGCCATGATTTATATATGTATTGATAATAATATAATGACTTTGACATATTTTTCAGTTGTATAATATTCTATTGTGAGGTTGACAGAGTCAAAGACCTGGCCGTGAGTGTATGGGTGGGGGGGGCACAGCTCTGGAGCCTTTATGGATAATATAAATATATACTACACATACTGACTACTGACTGTACCTTTTATTCCTCTTAATGTCGCTCTGTGTGTGTCGATGTTAGAATGTCTGCGAAACGGTGATCGACAGGTGGCGCCTTCGAACAATACAACTCCCATGGAGAAAAAATCACAACTTCGGCCATGTCCAGTACGTAACAATACTTCGGGAGCGACGTAACTGTATGACGTAAAGGTCAAAGGTAAGGCCTTTCTCTATGACCTGAATCACAGTGTTGTACTATTGTACAGTATAGAAATCACGTCTTACCCGGGTGTTCCACAAAACGTATTCGTAATGTTGCTGTTTGCTGGTAGACGTTTACAAAAACCGAGGTCAGCGAGTTTCACGTTACCTGAAAGCATTGAAAAAGGGATAAATTATAACGCTGGTCAGTGGTGGAATTGAGGTTCAGGAACTGAGGGAACTCTGAAGCTGTTGGGAAGGTAGACGCTGTGTAGAAGCTCCCATCAATTCGATATACTGATATTAAGCTGCAAAGCAAAACACACACACATACAAACTCACCGTTTGAATCCAGAAGAATATTTTCAGTCTTCACATCTCTGTGAATGACGCTAAGTATACGATGTAAGTGATCGAGAGCTTCTATGACGCAACCGATGACGTAACGCATTGCGTCAATATGAAGAGCACCGTGGTTTTCTAACACTGAAAATAAATCGCCGCCTAGACATGCTTCGGTGAGCATGAACACGTGATGCGGAGATCGAAATGTACGGAATAGCCGAGGAATGAATCTGAAATGAGAGGATGTAGGACATTCATAAAATGCTCATATTTTCTTGAATCTGTCGCTTTGGATTCCGGAATTTTTCTTTTTTATCGAATGACGTCATACCTCGATCTTGCACGCTTCATTGCCTCTTTCTCAGCTATCACGTGACCAACTTGGTCTCTTTCTTGCAGCAATCTCTTATTCATCTTCTTCAATGCAAGTTTACGAATAGTGTGTCTACAAAAAAAAGAAAAAAATTATTATGGTTGCACGACAAACTTTTCACAAACGTAATAAATTCTTGGCTGTTAGATGGAAGTAGTGCTGCCTTATTTTGGGGCCGAAAACAGGCTAAAACTTTAAAAAATTTGGGTTCTACTGATACGCCAACATATGCTGTGCCACGCTTTTATCAAAATAAAACGGATTAATTCCCTCTTCAATTGTTTTTCTAGTATAACATATATTTGAAAAAGAATCAGAACCTTTTAAGTTCAACCAGATCCACTCGAGCGTATCCTCCTCCTCCCAGAATACCGATCTGTCTGACGTCATTCAACGTGAGCTCATCCCAGTTGATGACGTCACTCGATTTATCCGATTGTAACGGAAGGGATTTGCTCTTTCGGGAACCTTCGCTGTTTTTCGGAGACGCTCGGTATGTCGTAGGAATGTCGTCTCTAACTATGACGTCATCTTCTTGATGTTGTGGGTGCCACCTGGTGGATCTTCCGGGAGAGGGCAAAGTTCGAATTTTATTTTTTAGTCTTTTTTCCTCTTCGGTGAGTTTTGCTCGGCTAGGAGCACGGATGTTGATGACGTCATCAATCGGTTTATCGTCGTTATCTGAAATACTCAGCTGCGCCACCTTGCGTTCGACGTCCGAACAGAAACCACTGTCCATTGAAGACTCGTCCCATTTCGTTTGGTTATCGGGCACTCTCAAGATATCTTTGTATAATTGAGATGTGACATCGTCATATCTGACCTTAGCTCGTAATTTTCGTGTACAGCTTATACCCTGATCCTTGCATTGAACAAGTTCATTCATGATATAGTTAAAATAGAAATCTGAAAATAATATTAAAAAGATAATTTGTAATGTACAATTCTAGAGATCGAGGTATAGAGACACTTTAATCAATGCCTTGTAATTATAAGTTGACAACTAAGCTGAGAAGCCAACAGTTCATGTAGTTGTAATACTAGCATGGAACAAGTAAATAACTGAATGACTGTGAATGACTACGAGACATGAAGATACAACTGTATATGACGATGATGCGCTATTTACACTGTACATTTAGATAATTTTTATTTGCCCTGAAATTCATTTCTATGTCGAGAGACTCCTGCACTGTTTAACTACCTTTATCACTGACATGTAAACAGCATTTATTCATACACTCGAAAATATTTGATCATCCAACAGAGATTATGAACTATCTATAATATATACCAATACAGCTCGTCTCTCTAGTCGGGATCTATGAAACTAAGGAAATAAATTGGCAAGGCTTTATTACCATCGTCCTACACTATCAAATTCTCTCACTAAAGCACAAACAGTAAACGTAATGCTTACACTAATAACAATATGCGTAAGCTGAAACTTCCGTATGCAAATAACTAATGTTCCTTCACCTTAAAATTACCTTGATTACAGGCATTTAAACAGGTAGAAATGTAGTGTTAAATTCTAGATCGCAAATGGATCAAAGTACATATCATGTCATTTCTTATACACATATGTAACAACAGATATAATATGTCGCATAGCGCTGTTTAGATTCCATTCTTACACTGACTTTGGAGCAATAAGCACTGGTTATCTTAGTAGTAGAAACTGTTTAACTGCATTTGGGTTTCGGCAATAAATTGACTGAGATGAGGTATAATCAGTTATACAGATTGTGGAGTCAGACTGCAAAGAGGCAAGAAAAGACAACGAATATTAATAACTTATTAGTTAACAGAGATTATGAACTTCTATTAATATATACAGCTCGCCTCCCTTGCTATATCAGAACTATAAACTCACTTGATAAGGCTTATTAGTATCGTCCTACGCTATCTAGATCTTACACTGAAGCAAAATCAGTAATGTTTGCATTCATAATTAACTGCATACTAACTCCTGCATGCGTAATGCAAATAACTAATGTTCCCTCTACATTAATTCATATAAATTTTTCCAAAATAAAATTTACTTTTCGAATGAACCTTGGCCTCAGTAAATTCAAAGTTTTTCTACATTTGCAGATAATGAGTTCATTCATTCCTGATTAAATATTGCGTTTGCTGACAATTTAAATATATGTTTTTTTTGTAGGGAACACTGCATGCAATAATGAGGTAGCAAGGAAATGATAATAATCCAAAGTAAATCGTCACGTCACGCATGAACGCAATTCGCACGTCATGACTATGAATAGTTGATATCCGTATTTTCCTCTCATTCGGGCAAAGCCGGATCGATCTACCGGTTTAAGCCGGATTAATCATAAAATTAAGCCGAGCATCATAAAATCAAATTCAATTGGTGGAAAATTCTGTAATTTCCGTAATTTCTGTAATTCTATAATTCCTGGTATACGTCACTGAGACGACTTGCACACGCAGAATTGAAAATACGTGTTTTACCCTCCAAGCATCGATTTCTGCTATGACGTCACTCATATCTATAATTTTCTGATTGTGATATACTATAATTAACCCTTAAACCCCAAACTCATGCGAACTTGTATACTAGGGTGTATAACCCATTCTACTGCAGTGTACGTTGAGGGTTACACGCTGGCATATACAGGTTAAATACGGGTAATAAACCAAGTACATCACACACGTAATATTCATAATACCACAAAGCGTATTTGAATAGCAAAACCTCACTCACTCTTACCCTAAACTAGAATTACATCGAAACCTGCAAATCACGAGCTGTCCTGCAACTAGAACAAAGGATTTTCTATCTAATGTCTCACATGGTTGAACGCGTGTTCTGCTCCAATACGTAAATTAATAATAAAAGAGCACAAAGTCCGTTCGACAAACGCAGCAGATGATGTAACTCGAGATGGTTACGATGAAGTAAATAATTCACGAAGGGCGACTTATGGTTTCATCCTTATTTTTCTCCACCATAAGCACCGTATTCCAGAACTTATATCGAGATAGTATTACTACAGTAACAGACGGGATGGAAAATATATAATGAAGGGACTGCAAGGCCTATATTTTCATTTAATGTCAGCTGTGAAAGTTTATACTCTGTAAATACTTCACTTTACTTTCATTTTGTCACTGTTTGACCTGGGTAAATAAAGTTTTCAAAGCAAGCACGAATTATTACATCACTCTCGCGCAATGTAAGCACAGGACTGAGCTAAGCTGCACCAAATGCAGCTCATACTTGCTCGATTCTGCGCCAACGACCAACAAATATCATACGTACAACATGACAGTAGTTACTATGAAAGAAGATTCCATTTTTGTCTTGCCCTTTTCCTGATAGTCGCTTGAACTAAGTTAGATTTTGCTGAGTTGAAATATCAGTTCAAATATTGGACAGAACCTCGTGTCTCCCCTATCACATATCTGTAATCTGCCACTTGGTTAGCAGTTTTTTTACTACGCTGGATCAATTCTTGACTAAGTATAGAGATTGATAAGCTATCAGCAGTAATTTCATTTCAAGCCAGAGATGGGGATATTTATGTAAATGTAAACACTTAGTACTCCAATGACGGCCCCTGATCTCCATCTGCCCCCTAATAGTTCACAAGAAGAACCTTAAGAACCACAACACCACGATTATCGTTCTTAGGTTGGTATGTATAAGTAGGAGGACAAATTGACAGCTGTAGTAAACCTATCCCTATCTATACTCTGTACTATAAATATAAGAACTACAACACCTTCTAAGGTTTCGAAAAATACATTAAAACCACAATGATGTCATCTCATTGCAAAATTCCGAATAATAAATGCTCTCTCGTAAACAACACTTCGGGGCATTTGGTTGGAAGGAGAATTATGAAATATCATATGACGATGAAGTTACGATATTAAAAAAAACATCAAAGATCGCTTAGTACATTATATAGCCGCAATAACATGGCTTCAGAACGGTTGAAACTCAATTATTCAATTTGTAAAATAGAGATGTATATATTGCAGCGTTCAATTCTAGATCATGCGAATGAATCAAAGTACATATCATTTTTTATACATATATAACAACCAATATAAAATGTCGCGTAGCGCTGTTAAACTTCTTACGCTGACTATGTAGCAATAAGTACTGCTTAGAAAATATTTTAAGTTACAATTGAGTTTCGACAATAAATTTGCTTTCTATAATAAACTGCTAAAATTGGTACGACATATTTGTTAGTTGTGACATGGCTGGAGTCGGAAAGTGAAGGGAATGACTTGACATCGTGACATAGCAATTCAGCTCTGTTAGATTAAACGGAATCCAGCATTGGACACTTGGTCAGTACGAAGAAACATGACATTTGGCTGGCAACCACACGTGATGTCTCAATCATTAAACGATTTAATTTCCTAATGCCAAAAAATACAGAAATTCAGCTAAGTTTGATCGAGTGACGTAAATTAACATTATTTCGGTTCGTTTTCGTTTTCAAGTTTCCAAACTACCAAAACCACTGAAGGATTTTATTCAGCCCACAAGGTCCAACTGTGGCGGATGTAACATAATCAGGAATGGCAATCCGTTCCTGTCATAGGTGCTATTTTCAGCATGCCACTGAATATAACACTGCACCAAGTACTGTACAATATATACATGACAGAAATTCCCAACGCTATTACAGGGGATCCACAAAAATGTTGAATTATATTAAAATAGTGCATTCCACTAAGATTAAGTAGTTATATTAGTAGTAGCAGCAAGTAGTATAATTTGACCATCCCAAAAAAATCCTGGCTAAATCATCGCTTGGGGATTCACGGGGACCCTGAAATTTTTTTTAGAGGTCCACAGCGGAAAAAACTTTGGGAAGCCCTGTTAAAGGATATATACAAATATAAATCACGAGTGACCTATGTGTTCTTGTGCCTTCAAATGCACGTAAGCACGTTGCAGTGAATAATATACAGTGTTAAATAACACGTCATATTGTATGTATTCATATATCGACATTTTTACAACCTCCAGCGTTATCGATGAATCAGGAATGTTCCATGATTTACATTAACGTAAATGACAATTCAATGTTTACAGTTACAGTAGTTTACTAAAGTTTGCCATAGAACATTTCAATGCAGTATACAAGCAAAACGCAGAAAGCCGACAAAGGCTCTGCAATATTAATTTGTACCTTCGCCATGACCTGGAACCAGGGCTTATCCTATTATTGAACCAAATAAATCAATAAGCCATGAAAATTATTAGGATTTAAGGATGATAAAAGCTTTCAGTTTGTAGGGCACAAACTAGTCTAAGACCACTCCTACATGAATGCGATATTATTTTCAGTGTTTCAGTACCTGTAGAATATATAGGATATGTAAGACTAGCAATGCAGTTAAGTGCTGGCGAAATTCCGCAATTTATTCAAGTATGTAACTTATTTGAATATCTATTTTTACCCGCTGATACACATTATTAGGTAATTTCATTTCTAGGTCCATCGTAATTATAAAGTAATAAATTGTAGATCGTTCTGAAGTCGGAAACCGGGAATAGAACATATCGAATTGAGTGACCTTTCTATTATCATGATACGACAATCTATCAATGTCAAATAGTTCTCTGTTCAGCTGTATTGGGCCCGATATTATTAGCTGCACAGAATTGTAATTCAAAATACTGATATACTGGATTAATACACATACGCATACACATACGCATACACATATACATACATATACGCGAATTTGAAATACTCTATTACATTGGTATGTATTGTATTATTGTATTTGTATTGTATATGTATGTATTGTATTGGTATTCTATTATACTGTACTAAAATATAAACTATATTAGTATGAGTGGATGGACTCTAGGACCCATTCACCCTTGGGTGATCTATCACCCCCTTCAAGCAACACTTAAAAAAATTACCTTGAAAATCATCTTACGATCAAATAATTATTCTTTACCGTATCTCAGTAGAATAGTTTCTCTGTTAATAACCTGTGCTTATGCTTTTGTATATGCTTTCATACCTTAAACCTACATGCTTCCCACCCACAACTTCACAACAATATTATTACAAAATAAAGACACGCGCGAAAAGCCTACTTTACCTACTGTAACAAAACAATAAACACACAATGCAGTGAATTCAGTCGATACAGAATTACAGTTCAAACGAAAATATTGCGCAAAAACGTACAGAAATATCTAGGAACTCACTATTTTTAAGGAATTTCCTCAAAACCTTCTCGCTATTACTTCTATCCTGATATAAAATGAAGAATATTCCTTTCCCTGCGTTTTAATACTGTTATTGTCCGTTCGAAGCAGAACTGACCAAGAAAGGTTAAAGTTACAGCCCCGGGCAATTCAACTAGCGAAATAAATATAGATTGCTTGGAGCTCGCACACACGAACATACAGCAGCAGATGCGTGTACAGGTGATACTGTATATAGTGTTGAGTCATGAGTATTTTTCATATGGCCTGTATGACGTCACTCAATGAGGCAGTGTTCAGCGCTAGATCTGGATTAATAATCTACCACGGCAATTCTACGTATATAGATTTCATTTATACCCGATAAAACTAACTTTGATGATGCGTTGAAATGAGTATAAGTTACAGAAAGATTGCGAAATTCCCCAGAAATTTAAATAATATCATAAAAAACCCTTTTTCGGCAGGGATTTTGACCCTAACCCTGACCCTATCCCCAACCCTAGCCTCCTTACCCTACAATTTTAGGAATTAAATGGAAAACCTGACCGAAACCGTATGGCTTGCTGTATACATCTATATACATAAAAATATAATTCGAACACATAAAATCTGTATTAGTTACGTCACAGGACTCTATATCTGTATTCTCTTGATGACAACACAATTCATTAAATTCACGTAACAATTCGTGAGATTGACAGTTGAAATAAAAAAACATTGACAATTCTTACGTTACACTCGAGGGTTATTCGAACACAAACATCAAGCACGAGAACTGTTGTTATTCACATGTCATAATAGCATTGTATTTCAATTATTGCGTAATAAGGCAATTACACTTTAAATGACACCAGCAAGCTCTTTAAACTTATTATCTACAGAGCTTTCGTTTTCTCTCGCGTTTTGTAAGTACTTTGTAAATACTCTGCTAACACTTGGCCTCTAAATCTGTCCTTCCAATGACCTTCACCTGTGATCTTTACGAGTTAACTGTAGGAAGCCAAGCTCACTGTCAAGAAATATCATAGACATGCACATTATGAGATTAATAAATGATCTATAGGTAGAGGTGTGTCCATAATCGACCTGAGGGCGAAACTTGTCACAAATGGGCTTATATTTCAAAGATCCCTAGATCATTGGTTTTCAACCGTTTTTCTACTATGTGCCTAGGCTAGCACCTACTTAAGTTTAGGCTATACTGACCTTAGTAAGATTTTGCCAAGTTAAAAATATCACTTGTAATATTTGACAAACCGAACCTAGAGTCTTCCCTATCACATATCTGTTATTCAATTTGCGGCTTGGTTAAGTATTTACGAAACCTGACACTTCTACGCGCTCTGGTTCTGCCGGTACATTCAAGCTTGGCATTAATTAATATACATATATATATTACCGTAATCTGCAATTGCAGAATTTTACATTCTACTGTAATGTAAGAAATAAGAATTTCCACACATTCCAGTCGTAAGATTTTAAGGATCAGTAAGTAAATGTCGCTGTAAGAATTTGTACGAACTTTCTGGTTCCAAATACTTTTCTATACTGTATATATCTATAAGAGAATTTCCGTTATATAATATAACGTTATATATATTCCGTCGTATAATAGCAATGTCGAAACGCTCCGATCTGCTGTGGTAGTTACTGCATGAACATAGGGAATATATTGAGTAAATACCATACCGCGAACTGACTATTTCTTTCGTTCGCAGATCTAGAACGGTATTTAAATACCAATTTGTATTAAATTATGAACCATTAATCTCGTTACCTCTGTTTATCCCTACCAAAAGAAATCAAAAGAAATCACAAGGAATAGCAATTACGAATAATATAACAACTTGAAATTACTACCTGGGAACTGGAATTATTTTTATTGATAGCGCTAGTTTGATAATAATTCTTTGAAAATGAATCTTGTGGTCTGGTAGTTACTTATAATTTGAGCGAACGTGATACATCACTTATATAATTGCCGGAATAATAAGAAAGTTCTTTCTCGTGCTGTGGTGTAACTTAGGCTTGTATAGCACGTGAGAGACACTAACTTTCTGCTGAAGTCAGACCAGTCATCATATTGTAAAAAAATTCAGTGCTTGCCATAGAGGCGCTATTTTCCGTAGGCACATCACCGATCTCTAAAGGAACTGTTCATGGAAAAGCGTACCATCTGAGTTCAAGGTTGCCAGATTTTCGGGGAATGGACCAAACTTAGCGGTAAGTAAGCTAAAAACGCCAGACAAGCAGGAAAGACGCCAAGAAAATTCAACGGGAACTTTTCATTGAATGCGCTAATTTTTTCACACACGAAGATGTAGATCTACACATGTGTAGACTTACTTTCAATATTATTTGCATTCATGTATACTTTTGGCTTCATGCCACCTTTGGCGGATGCACCATACTACGTATTACAATAACGACATTCCGACTTCTAATTCACATGAGCGTATGTGAAAAATGAATTTTAAATAATTTCAAACGTAAAGAAATACATTTTCCTAATGCTTTCAAATAATATCAGACTCAAGCAATGAAGTAAAAGAAAAACATATATATTATTATTTCATATCGCAGTGGTATCTGTAGCACAGTACACAGCACACGGATAGTCTTAGATTTGAAAATCCCTCAAGCCAAATGTCTCCAATTTAAAATAAAAACTGAATTAGACTCTTAAATTATTTATATATATCTACTTTCACCTCTACGACTTTAAATCACATCAAATATCGGTCAATTCAAACTCACTTAAGAACTTATCTAGTTTCTTTAAAGCTAAGTGCACCGGTACGTCACAAACAACGATATTCTAATGGATTGATATCACAATTATGACGTTTATTATTAACGAGCATTGTTTACGAGGGTTTTATACGTCATAATTCGTAATAGCTTTGGGCGAATTTGAATCAAAACAACCTTCAAAATGACACAACATATATGTCCTCGTATGACCTTCAGGAGCTATAACCTTTGTACCTAGGTAATAGCAAAAACTACTAAGCTTATAAGCCTGTATTCCTAATCTAGGTACATTGACCACCACTAATCCGTAATTCCTGGTTCCCGGACCATCAGGGATTATCCGTAGTACCGAATAGAGTATATATATATATATATATATTACAGTAGGATTACAATCCTATCTCTTCATGCAAAACCGACCTTAGAAAATGCAGGGGACAATTAGAAACATTTACAATTGGAAATATTTACTCTTTTCAATAGTTAATTAACATACAACCCAGTGACGGATAGTTAATTAACATACAACCCAGTGACGGAATAGAATTGAGGGACTGCAAGACCTTATTTTTCCATTCAACGTCAGCTAAAAGTTGATACTCCATAAATACTTCACTGAGTTCACTCTACTTTCCATTGTCACTGTTTGTCAGAGGGTAAATAAAGTATTCAAACGGGTAATTTACGAAATCACAATCACAATCTTATCGTCAAATATACAAAGGAATAATTTTCTTATGAAACTCACATGGTCAATGGTAGGTAATGCTTGGTTGCTCCGCTAGTATATAGATATATATGGCACAGTGGGATTGATATACATGACTGAAACGAGTCGACACAAACCGCCAGTTTCACAGTCTCACCGCAACTATATATAACTATAACAAACTCAAGTGTGAGAAAATCCGACTACATAGTCAGTATAAGAGACTAGAATAGAAACTGTCTGTCTAGAATACGAGGAACTATGCTATTTCCATTTACATATAAAACTGTCTGAAAGTACATATTCAATCATCATTAAACGAAGAAAGTAAGACAACATTCTTCCGATTCGATGTAAACGTGACTGAGTCTCTATTTTCACTTGAGACACAAGTACCTACTATTGTGGGGTAAAGGACATATAGTAAATATATATTAGAATTAAAAATGTGACCCGGAGCTGCGATGAGAACCCCTATTTGAAAAAAAAAATGACCAGGACACCTCAGCGTCGGCAACAGACCCCAATGCGAATTTTCAGAGCGCCGAGTTAAGAACCCAAGGAATTGTGCGCACACGAACATATATACACACACAGTTTCTTCTTGATTTACGAGATACATTAGAAGAAGAATTAGAAATTATAGATGGCTTTGTTCTGACAGTTTTACTGTAGCAACCTGTGAGTGTTTAGTCATATTTATGGAGTCGCCTCAGTATAGTAAGTAGGGGAACGTTTATACCGCAGAGCCCATTATACAACTCTCAACAAGTTCCCTACAATAGTAATTCAAATTCCATTCTTCGTACTCAAGTTCCAATATGCACCCAGTGAGAAATCATTATTAATTCTGAGTCACATCAGTGTAGACCTGAGTGTATTGAAGTAGGGAAACATTTATACGAGTGCTCAGTATCCTAGTCTCTGTGAGTTTCAATAATATAATTATATACTTTCTTCCCGACATGATTAATGAACTATAAGACTTTTATCACCACATGTATTATTGTTATTACTGTCTATCGAACCGTCCATTCGTAAACATCTCTCGTACAAACATATGAACTGAAATGAACTTATAAATTAGTGCCTCACGTACCTGACCACAAAAACCCCACCGTACACAGTAGCACACCCCAATATACGAGTTCGTTTGAGTTTGGGGTTAATAGTATATCACATTCAAAAAATCATCGGTATGAATGACGTCATAACATAAATCCATGCTTGGAGGGTAAAACATAAAATTTTCAATTCTGCGTGCGCAAGTCGTCTCGGTATGACCTTAATGACCGCTGGCTGAGATCAAACATTACTTACATCAGCGTATGATATAAATGTATTCACATATATCACGATACTACAAGCCTGTATACAATGTATAGCTAATAATACAATTGCTTCTAGACCATTACAACTACCTATGCAGTATATACAATATGCATTACCACTGTTTCATTACTTTAACTAGCAAATCTTCAACCTTATATATGATATACATTATCATATGATATAAATGTACTAACATAATTAACAACAATCCATCTAAACAACTCGTATTTGATTCTTTATAACATAAAGCCTGGCTGCCTACTTCTATTTTTACACTACTACTTTACTAACACGCTGTTCTCACGATTGTTACACAACACTGCCTTGAGGATTGTTATCTCACGCATCACATGATAGTGATGATTATTATCATTGCGCGTTTGTCACTCAGCGATATTCTTTAATTACTTTCTCGGAAATGTAAGAAATAAACATATGAAAACCGCTAGATGGGGCGCGCGAGTACAAGAACGTCAGCATTTCGGTCTAAACTCAAATTCAAAAAAAAAATAAACCGCAAGATGGGGCGCGCGAGTATTCAGCACATAACAAGAAAAAGGCTACATTTTCTTCGCAAATAAAGATCGAAATATATCAACCACGAGATGAAGCGCGCGAGCAATAAACAATCTTTCTGCATTGTGGTGTATTGCACAAGCAAAATTATACACGTCACTTTCCAATTTTATCGGTAAGCAGGATTCAGCACACTGATTATGACGTGATAGTCATATGTGATATGAAATAATTTGTTATGCAACAAAAAGAATTATATCTGAATCGTCAAAAAGAATGAAATATAAAAAAAAGGAAATAAGAAAGAAGTCACCGGGGAAATTGAAAAACCAATCCCAAAAAGTCATCGATTCACGCGGATTCGATTAATGCGCTATCGACACCCCTGCTTGATACGGGCACGGGTGAAGAATTAGTTGTTACCCTCCTGTTACTCCATCAAAAACAGGGAGGGGGGTCAGTTACCCCAAATCTGGGTAAAACAGGGCAGAAATCAGTTGATCATTGAGAAAACAAAACGCAAAGCACATACCTCCGTCATTAGTTCAGAAAAGCAAAACTTTTAACAAATTTACATTTACAAATTTTAAATATAGTTAGATGAGTGTTTTTATCAGTGTAAAATTTCAGGGCCCCAGGATTACCCAGGCAACATAAAATTAGCGCGAAATATGAAAGGTGGCGTAGGCAAGGTCAATGTATAAAATCATTGTGACATCATTATTATTGATTAGAAAGCTGAATAATTTTAATCCATAACACAATGTATGGTAATTGTTTAAAAAAAACAATAGTTGAATCACAATGGAGCAATTATTACGTGTCAGCAACCGTCAAGTTATAGAAATCCTTCCTTGCACTGTACTGATGGACCTTGACCTGGTTCGGATCGATGGTTTGGCCAGCTTCAACAGCTGTTACATAATCATCTGGACCCTGTGGCTGGAGAAATAATATAGAAATAGTAATAGACGCAGGGTAGGATTTACCCACCTGTGGGCCCTTGGTTAAACCCATCAGCAAGCTCTTAAATTTATAGAAATGTTTAGAAATGCGACTACGTCACCCATTTTTTCATCTAAAATGAGTTATCACATCATATTACCTCATCGTATTCCATTGTTACATCATCAGTGATTTTTTCCGGCGTCTTGAACGTATATTCGGTTCCGTTCTGCTGATTGTGAATCAATCCGTACGTGTTACGATTTCCTAAAAAAACAGGAACCGCTAGATGGTGCTACAGATAATTGGAATGAACTTTCCCTCAGCACGTATATATAAATCTTGTGAATTTCCAACTATGACAGTAGAATAGGGATGGATGAATTTTAGACAGGGAGATGCAGACCCTTGAGGGAGTTCGCGGTGAAATTGGGGCTCTCTCATTTAAGACTGGGTCTATATCATAAATGAAGTATAAACTGTGTGTTCGAGTGCGCATACCCTATTGATTTCCTGACTCTGAAAATTTGCACAGGTTCCAACTTTATCAGATAGGTGTCCTCATTGAGCTTGATTAATTATGGCAGAAGAGAAAAATTGCCCTTCTTGTTGTCATAGGGTTAAAATATACCATCCCGTATATATATAAACATATCTAGCTTACCATTTGAATCAATGTTAAAATCTGATTGATGGATTGACTCTGCGTCACTCAGCATGGGAGATCTCATTCCGTTATTTCTCGACATTCTGAATGCTTTAGATGGGGGCGGTAACCTTTGACGTACTCTCTCTATCGAATGATTACGTTCTCCAGACGACTGATAGGCAGTCAGAAGTATCTGAACAAAAAACAGATTTAAATTAAATTATAACCAGGCAATAGCTTACTGTATTTTATAATATATAAAGGTCTGCCAGATCGCGCTTATTTCTAAGATTTGCGCTTATTTTGAAGAACAGTGTCGTGGAAAATATTATTGCGTTTATTTCTAAAGAACGTGCTTATTTTTGATTTGTTTGCTTAGTTTGTTTTATTAGACGTAGAAGGTATCTAATCACATATGTTGGTAACGACTATCGATATTCCCCTTTCTGTTTGCCGAAATTTATGAGATGCCCGAGCTGAATTCCAAGAACGAAGGACTGCTGAAGCAGATCACTTCTGATGAAATAAATAAAAGTGATTTGATATTCCTCGCTTGAATAAAACGATTTATCAAAGATTTTTTTGTAGGAAGACGTTTTTCTACACCTGAAGAATGTCATCGAAAGGTCATTTACCTGTGGGACATGCGCGATAAGATCAGCATGCGTACGCAACTCCGTTAAGATAGTGTGATCGGTGATAACGAAAATCATTGGAGTGGAAAGGTCAATCAGTTTACGCAGACCTGAAAACAGATATTATTATTACGTCATCATCAGACATAAGCTTGGTGTTGATGTCACAATTACCTTCATTGAAGCAATACATGCACCAATCATGCGTCATATACGATGGACTGAACACAACAAGCAACCGGCGACTCTTTTTTAAGTTCGCTTGGAGACGTTCGCTGTAATCTGTCAAAGGTGAAAGTTGAAAGGTTGTCAGTTACGGTATATATGTAGGAAGTACATGTACATCGATTTTCCTATCAGCAATCCGAAATCCGCAACACTACCGGTTCCAGGAATTTCGGTTAATTGATTCTCAATTGTATAAGTAAAATATAGGTAGCGTTGGTAATGTGTGAACTCACCCAATCTCGGTAATATATTCTGATCATCAACCAGTAAATTATAACCATATTTCTTCATCAATATATCAGTCACAAAACTATCAACAAATTTATTATCCGGGCCGGACACTCCCATGGATACATAAGCGTCATAGATCTTGCCGTCTAAAAGCATAGAAGTGAAATGATACACACAGAATAGATGTCTGTCACAAAGAAAAACGTAATACTTCGGTTAAACGATGTTCTTAAGGTATAAATCAATCACATATTTGATACTTGAAACATTCTTTCAAGTATTCTCCATCGGAAAAAGGTTTTCCACGACATGCAATTTCTTGGGCAGCCACAAAAGTAGCAGCAGTAACATTAAGTTCAGGACACCACTCAGTTACCGGCCCCACATCGACATCCCTGAGATTGCGCTCAACCCATATAACTGAGTATCTGCTGTACTCACCGTTTGAACTGCTTGGCCTACAGCTGTCGCGGAAGCAGAGACTTATTCTTGCTTTATAATTCCGAATCAGACAAAGCAATCCTACTGACAATGCAGCAAGTAAAATAACTGTGAGAATGGCTGTTGCACTACTGGGTGCTGGAATGACCTCGGTAGCTAAAATGTAAACCAAAGTGACGTTAGCACGTACAAATACAAGTTGATGTAAAATTTCTAGTTGATATTGCGACCGAAACAGATATATCTATCAGTTATTGCAACATTTATTCCGTGTGACTATTTCTCCTAATATATTGTACATTTACGAGTGAACTCCATTCCTGAAACTTATGAATCGAAAATTCGTTATTCGAAGCGCATTACTTGGAAATTTACAGGATATTGTGATGATAAACAGAAAAATTGTCGCCTAAGGTTAATTTTTCAGAGTTTTCACGATAAAATACCAGTATTAGAAAAATAATGAAAAAGTTTGAGCTTGATAACGTTACTGTCTGTGTTGCTCAAAGGGGAGAAAATAAATTTTTAAGTGAAGAAGACATGTTCAAGACATAAATTGACATCGATTAATGGTAAAATTAAAATTGATAACGCAAATGCGAGGACCCGTGTAGCCCGAAGGTGAGTACATGAATTCTTGGTTCATGAATTATGGCTACCAATGGTCCATAGAGATTTTTAGGAAAAAATTATAGTCTATGGTCGCAAAAAGTTACCAATGTATATAATCACAAGAAGTTGCTCATCATTGGTCTGTATAACTTAGCCAAGGAATATACAGAATTTTCCCTTACCGTCTAAGCGTATATAATAAGCGCATGCAGTAACAGTTCCTACATTGACCATCTCGCATTTGTAGCTTTTAAAATTTTCATCACTATAATTCTTGATTGACAGGATCTGATCGTCATCAACCAAAGACATTCGTGATGGTAATGACGTCATTTCTTCACAATTTCCGTCAAACCATTTCTGAAGAATAGAACAGTGATGTAATGCTGATTAGTATAAGTACTACGAGCTGTAGATTAAATCCACTCACTACGTATAATATCATTTGGTCAGCATTGAATTATCATGAAAATCATCAAGTCATAATATACCAAGTATATGAATTACATTTTAAAGCTTGTGGTGCTTATACTGACTCTTAAATCAAATATATTGATCCCTAATTCAAACAGTAATCGTTTTCCAGTCCCCGACCATAACCCCATATTCCTAAAGGCCTTTTATGCGACCCTTATAACCCCCAACATACACTGCAGTATAGTAGGTTACAAACCCCATTATACAAGTTTGGTGTAGGATTAGTTAAAGTATATCACAATCACAATAGTGACGTCATATCATAAATTGATGCTTGGAGGGTAGAACACGTATTCTCCATTCTGCGTGAGCAAGTCGTCCCTCATTACAGGAATATAAGACCTTGGTACCCGCTGGCTTAGATCAAACACAGGAGACAATGATGTAATATGAAAGACATTGCGCAATATGTTGTTTACATGTAGTTTGGAAATTTTATTCCGTCATACGATGCGCGAGTAAATATTTATACTTCTTACCACTTTATCTTGTGCAGTTTTACTACATCCACACGTGATGTTGACGTCATCACCGTAAACGACAGAAATAGTTTGATTGAATGAATTTTCAAAACATTTCGCTGAACTACGAACAGTCCGACCTGAAATAAATTGAAATAATAATTTTTGTATAGTCCATATACTATATTTCTTTTTTCACGTCATGTATGAATTATAAATAATTTTATAAATATAAATTTTAGCGGCCATGGTAACCTACTATTATACTCCCTCCATCTGGAGCCCTGGTAAATTATACTCGGTGATATAGAGTAATTTAAAATATATTTTCAAATCAAAACATACTGAATTGCTGTAGATTGGCTTGACTCTCCTCAGATGATTTTTGAAAATATTGAATACGTTGTGGAAGACCGGCTTGAATATAAAAAATATATATTGGTGACTGTAAATATCGAGCTCTACAATTAGAAAATCAAAACACAGCTACAGGACTGGATTTACCATTAGGATAAGTACGTTATCAGCCCAAGGGAACCCACTGAAAATAATTATATATATATATATATATTATATAACCTTGATTCAAGTGTGGAGATCGTGATTTTGCAGTCTTTCGTTTGCATTTTATTCTATATGGTCAGGTTTAGTTTAATCATTTAATTTGATTATATGTAATGATGTATTATATTGTGTTGAAATTCTTATTTCTTACATTATAATATTATGTAATATTTAATGACATTTGGCCATTGCATAATGCATAATAATAACAGTTAACAGTAATATATATATATTGATTATTGAAACATTCAAACATTTCTATAAATTTGCGGGTCCACTGATGGGTTTGGCCTGGTGCCCATACGTGAGAGAATCCACTCCTGGACAGACTAAAATATTCTTACCAGATAAAGTTTTTCCGCGCAAACTCAAGAGAAGAAGTGACGCTATTGTTTGTAAACAGTAATTCATATCGGTTAATTATCACATCATAAATAACAATCAATCTGCATATAAAAAAAGAAATATGAGAAATGAAATCAGAGCTGTTGTTACATTCAACTCGTGAAAATTGGTTAAATGAGACACCCTATCCCCCCGTTAGTCCGTTTGAACGAGGGTCGACTGTATATATCTCAACATAACATCACATTTCGACACTTGAGGAGGCGCAACTCGAAAAACAATGGTTTCAAACTTACAATCAAGCGATTTCTAAGTAAAATTACTAATTTCAAAAATATTCAGAACTCGTGAAATGCCGTAAGGCTTCACAACTACGTAGCAGTGTTCCCGCCACATTACAAACTATGTAAATGTCCCCAAATTTCCTATGATAAAATGATAAACATTTCAAAAAAACGCTTCAATTGTTATTGCGATTTACAGAATGGGAAAAATTTGATGAATCTATCAATTTTGGTTTGCTAAAAATGTGTATTTATTTTACTGGGAACATTGAATTTTAGATTTTGAATTACTGTACAGATTACATGTAGCCTTAAGGCTCACGTAGTAAATGTCGAACGAAGTTTAATAAGCTTGTCGAAGCACGTGCTATTGGAAATGTGCATGTAGCATGGTCACAGAGATTTGGATCGAACCACCAAACTAGACAATTTTCCGATATTGGCGAACCTCTGAATTCTACACTAGCTTTATTCGTTCTGAACTTGACCATAAAACTATCGCAATCATAAGTAGTTTAGGTTATTCCATATTCTTTCAATTAAACGTATTCGAGAAACACAAGAATGCGAATCTTTTTGTCATGCTGCATATCGAAATAGTTTTGCATCACTGAATTCCGCCTTTGATGCAGAAACAAAAAATTCGTCAAGGTAATCATTCTGCGTAGTCACAATATATATAGACATATCCCCGTGAATAATCTATAAGTCTTGATACGTCTCTCACTGACTATGTAGCACTGGTTAGTAGTAGAAAATGTTCAACTGCAGTGAATTGGATTTGCATAATAAACTACCCAATTCAAGAGGAATCAAATCATTTGTGGAAGCAGAATAGGCAGAAAAGGGCAAGGAACTAAGCAAGGAATAATCACTTATTATCGTCTAACGGAGGTTATGAACTACTAATATATATGGATAGGCGACTCAGCATCAATACCTTCCTACGCTGACTACACTACATACATACGCTGACTATGGAGCAATAAGCAACCGTTATTTCAGTAGTATAAATATTGGGTTTGGCAGTTCGTCTCAAGAATGTCATTTTTTGTTTTCGGTCGAGATAACTTCAGCGATCCCTTTTTTACAAGGTCTTTTTATGAGCTGAGTATTACTCTTGATCTGCATACAGACATTGCTAATTAAATTCACTCGGGCTTAATGATACTCTCACCTGCATCACACCTTTCCACACTAATTGAATTCCGTAATAACAACATACGACATTACAAGTGGATACGGCTCAAGCAAACTCAATTAACTACCGAGCCCGTCTGGTGTTAAAACACGAATTAAATGCTGTATCACCACCGTCTGTCTTAACAGCCTTAGCGATCATTCACTGAGATCGAATGACTTGGCAACGCGATAAACAAGAATGAATTTTTTCCCTTATCGTTATATCTCGAAGCGACAAGAAATTAATGAAGCATGACGAAAGTTCAGGGTTAAACCTCGCTGCGAGATACGTATCGATAGATTATGTCCAAACAATGATGAAATTGGTAACGAAATATAACCACAATAGATCGTGTAAAAAATATTTAACAGTATCACAGCAAATCGGCCTTGCCCGCGTAACTAGCTTAATTACTGCACTGTACTGCATCTTCCAAGTGCTGTTCCCCCTTCTAATTCGGAATGAGTACCCATGTTACCTGAGTGCTCGTGTCGCTCGTGTCACCCGTGCCACCTATTACAACTGGTTCACTCATCACCTACAGTGCTCGTAAGTCTTATTGTTCAGTCATAATATTATATGCAACACTTTCGATTAGGACTAGCTAAAAATACCAATACGGGAAATCAGGCCCTGACGTAGCACACAAAAATTCTTTGAATGAAATGCTCAACAATTTCCTGGCAATCAATGGAGCGTGAATGTCAATATTGCATAAACAATCGAAACCCCACAAAGAAAGGAGAAATTCGCTTTCTTCAAATACAAAGTACGGCAAACAGACACACACATAACCATTCAGGATCTGTTTCCATTTTACATCGAATATACTACGACACCGTACCGAATGATAGAATAAAGATTTTCTTCTCAAAATGATGGAAACCATGTTAATATATAAGCTGTGCATAATCAAAACGCGATACAGTTGCATAGCGCCCCTTGAAGTTGACAACGACCACAAAAGAAAGAAACACTGGTCTAGATAAGGCTTAGTTGAATGCTCAACTATCTATGGTTCAATACATTATGAAAAATATTGTCGCAAAGTTCGATTTTGACACGGCAACTATAAGGTGTCCAATTTGGCTGGGACAAATAATTGGCACATTTGGCATAATAATTGATTATTTATTTGTTTATAAGCAGATTTAAATTGAAAATTTTTAGCGCAGGAGGTTTGTAAACATTCAAAATATTCAATTAAAATTATTTTAGTCTTGTTTTATCAATACAATCGAATTTTTCCAGATTTACTATATCGGGCATAATTAGCATGGCGGCTAAAAATTGAGTGCTAGGAAATTGGGTGATGAGTTTCCCGCAGTTCATATCTAAGAACCACAGAACTAACCAAACTGCAAACGTAATAGATAATATAAGTAAGACTTATGAACAATAGAAACGCACATTGCGTACCCTTGATTTGTTTTACAGTGACTCAACACCTCATTTCTGTATTTATCGTCCAGTACAATGCTACGTGCTACATTATTCTATATGCTACAGTGATAACACTTCCACGTAAGCCTTCCTATTTCTATATTTACCTTCGACATAATTACCCTCACTGTCTTCCTTATACTAGCTCATAAACTGCTGGATATCTCTTTCAACAACAGCGTTACATCTTTCGCTTTGCAATAATATAATCCGGTTGAGAAGGAATGTGTTACAGCGCTTGTACGTTGCCTAAAAATGTAAATACGTAGTTAATGATTACATTTGAGTAAATACTAGGAGTCAGCCAACACTGCTCGCCGATAAAACAAAGAACAAACACAGGAAGTAATAATAACAACCTCTCTGTAAGAGCCAAATCTTAATCAAGCATCAGCATCAAAACACAACGAAATAAAACTACAAATATTTATCGATTCGCAAGGATTTGCTCTCATTTAGGTTTCGAAATTACGAATATTTTGCTCATCAATCTCATTACGCTCGTAAGCATCAAAGAATACAGAAACTGTAGCTCATGAGTCTCAACCTAAGCCCAGAGAAGTGTTTCGATAATGTATATGACCAAGAATGAACCGTTTGAATTGTTTCGTGTGAAATATTGAATAAATAAGCGTTACCGATACCAAAGGAGAAAACAAGGCGATACTTTGTCTATTCATCATCAAACTACCCTGTAATAATATTTTTACTCGTCACAAAACTCCCCAGTAACAATGCTCTTTGAATAACGACCAAGTTTATTGAAGTGACTCGCAAATTGAGGATTCAAAATAAGCACAATGCCAATGTATTCTACAGTTGGCTCTCGTTAAAACAAACCTCTATAAGCTGTTCATCGGATAAGCATGACTAAATCTCGAGCTGGGTCGGAGGTAACAGACTGTGTGCGTTGCACACAGTATTACCTTTATTTTTACATACTGCAATGTTAAATAATTTTATATAATATATATTTCAATGTTTTATATAGTTATATGATGTTTACAGTATTTTCTATTATTTAATTACTGTGTATCATGTTGTTCAGTGTTTATATATATTTCCAACATCAAATAAGTTTATTCGTCAACAAAGTGACACGTAAGATGGAACGCATTTGAGCAATTGTGATAGAACAATGACCAGCAAGGAACACGAGGAAAATAGTTTGTACGAACACCAGAGGACAGAAGAGAGTAAAATTTGTGATTTCTAAACGCTAGAGGGCAAGTGGGAGAGTTAAATTAGTGATTTCCGAACGCTAGAGGACGGTAGAGCCGGAACTTTTATGGACAATGACTTGGTATAAATAGTAATAATATATTTACAATAAATTAAAACAAATAGCGGGAATCTGATTCAAAATTGCCACCAAATTCAGCAAGGCAACGAGAATGATTTAAGGTCGTCGGTCGTTTCATTCCTTTATGACGTCGCAATACGACGAAGATCTACTACGTGGCGTCGTGTCGTTCGCACCCTTATAACCATTAGGTTTCTTTGTTTCGTCATATACAATCTCTTGTGACGTAAGTTTTTTCAAAGCGTCGCCGATGATTGCCAACTCTGCTTGCAATTGACTGACAGCACTCTGCAGCGAGTGGGCGCTATTGAGCACTTCGACTGAACTTGTTATCGCGTTGTAACGAACGGCGAATGGACGTTTGATCAAACGAATGAATTCTCTGTGATGTGACGTAATGAATACTATTACGTATTTATTCAATGACGTCACTACATTAACAGATGGTTTTATAAGAAGCAAGTATAAGATATGCATCCAGCAACCAGCAACAAATACCTCATTTTTTCTTTTGCTTGCTCTAACGTTTCTGAGACGAAATACGTAGGTTGAAAGGTTGTGACGTAGAACTCCTGACGGCTGGCAACTTCCGGGTCAAAGGTCTGCATTTTATCGGGTGACGTCAACGCGTGCTATGAATTACATAGCATTGTTACGTCACCGAGAATTATGACATCATACATTACATCACAGTGATCTAACTACAGGTTTAAAGTTTATGAAGTCAGCTGAATCATAGCTGAAAACTGAATAGCACAGAAGTTTAAAATCTTACTTTTAATTCAGAAGCACATGAGAGCAAACCAGCACCATAAGCCTTTATAGTACCCAATTCCTTGCATAAGCCAAACTCAACTGTGAACAGGTAGCACTGCAAAATATTGAACTGTGAACTTTAAACTTTGACATAATACGTCACACATACTCCACACAAACTCCAGTACAAAAAAGGGAGGATTTTGGAACGTATGGAGCTGTGAAGTATGGACTATGAGAGCGTGAAGCAAATGAGGAGCAAGGGAAAGTCTAGGGTTTAAGTATGAGTGCGACTCCAGTCATGTGAGTTACTCGACTCGAAACTTGATAATTATTTGAATTTGACTGAAATGAAATTACAGCGTCTACATCTCCGCGTTTAGTTGTTAGCCACGAGTGTAGCTGATGATGGCGGGATGTGAATGTTAAGCGTAGTGAAGACGAGACAAAACCAATTTTAAGTATGAAGATGTGGTTTTATAGTTATGAGACCTCTATCTTTACATAACTGGATTATCAAAGTAGAACAGCAAATGTTACTTCGCAATTTTACATTTCAAGTGTTGTCGGGAATCCAGATTCAATTACAGTAGTGCCGATTGCTCATCAATCCAGCTTATTAGTCTGATTATGAGCTTGATTACGTAATCCTGGTTTATGACATCATATTCTCACCGCTGCTAGTTTTGAAATGTCGTCTTCAGATGCTCCGAGAGATGCAAGACCAATCTCTTGTGAGAATGAAGCGAATCCCGGATCTGCCAGCATGGGTACATGACCCATCAGTTCATGGCATACATCTGGTTCCGGGGTGTATAGGGGATCGCTACCGTGTCTAAACAAGGAAATGATGTCATTATACTATAATGACGAAACAATGTACGTGAGGTTTAAATGTGTATTACCATATACCACTGCAAGGAGGCAATTTGAATATAAAATTGGAAAATGCTCAATGAATTTCTTACGGGTGAAGCAGAAGCAAAATTAACTTGATACCAAAAAGTATATCAACACGTTTTGAAATTTTTCTACATACCGAATATATTGAGTGCAGTTAAAGACACGGAACGCAAGTCCCGCCAAAAAGTCACGTGGACTGAGAAATCCCGCCACCGGACGAAGACGAAATCCTGTTCGTTCTTGTAAGAAGAGAGAAACATCCTCCAACTGATAATTACGTCACAATTAGATGATGATACCACGTGATTCATAAAGGGGCAAATGAAGCAATTGCCTCAGGCCTCACATACCCTTGGTAGTCACGCAAAGGGATCACAATATCCCTAACCCAGGTCCGAAAATTCAGTTATCCAACAACCCTCCGGCCCCAGTGGTCCCGGATAGGAGAAGGAGTATACCGTTCTTTAGTTAAATGATGAATATTATGAAAAACATACTTGCGGTATCGCGTCAGGACTAAATCCACAATGCAATGAAAGAAAATGAAGATTTGTGATATGTTTCGAACATGCATATGTCGGATATAATTTCATCAATTCTCCGTATACTTTCCCCCTGTTAGGTAACAATACAATTATAGGGTAATCTAGTATGATGTAATAATGTCAGTATAACATACCACGTGTTTATCTCTTCTTCTGTATAATCTATTCTGGGTATTGGTTCACCGCTGTAAAAAATAGATAAGATAAGATAAGAAAGATAAGAAATATTAATCAATAGATAAGCTAATTCATGAGCCAATTTGTTCCTGTCCATGTTACCCGCCTGCAGAACTCCCATTACAAGCAAAATATATGACAACAGCATCATCTCGCGGATATGAAAATAAGACTCACTGTTTATATTCCATCGCTAGGTCTGTAAAGTAAGATCTTCGTTTTCTGTACAGTTCGTCTTTGAATCCCTGTTATGACCAAGATAATAAGGTAAGTATATATCACGTGACCGTTATGCATGATCGATTATTACCGGATGATCTGCATCAAGCTCAGATCCGTACATGAGAACGTTCTTCGAACATCTATCAAGATCGCGAAGACAACGCGGGAACCAGGGAACGTCATCAAGAGGAACGTCTGAAGCAGACAATCGTTTACGAAAATCATATTACAATTATATTACAGCTGTTGAACCATATAGCATTGCATCAACTTAATAAATTATACCTTATCACTCAGTTCTAGATCATCTGAATTGATTAAAGTGCACATGCTATTTCCTATACAACTTATTAAATGTGAATGAACCAAAGTACAAATGTCATTTCCTATACAAGGTAATGTATTATACTTTGATATTCCGTTCTAGATCATCCGAATGAATCAAAGTACATATTTCATTATCTATAAAATTCAAGATGAAGTCTAATCAGTTATACAGATATAGAATCATACTACACAGCCAACTTTTGTAGATTTGCAACGACCAACTGCCAACAGTTTGACCAATCATACATACACACACACAAACATACATACATACTAACACACAAGAATTTCTCTAAAATAGATTTCACCTTCAACAACAGATGGGGATCTGTGACGTAGATCACATATTCCAACCTTCTCTTTCAGTAGGGCAATGACGTCATTTATATTTCCTTTCAATTCGCATTCCACGTAGATCTCGACCTTTGCTCCGTCACGTGACTTACGCGATTCTATGTGGGATACGTTGACGTTTTTCTCCTAAATAAACAAATTCATTGTTACTTAACAGTTATTAGCATTGTCACCTCACAGTTACGTTCACGACCGGCCATAGATGACGGCGATCTTCTAAGCTTTCAGCTTCTAGATGATTTTATTCATTACCTACAGTGCTGCTTTATATATTATATTTAATTCCAAACATATAAAAATAGGAAATACACGTAATAGTGTAGTTTAATAACAATTAACTGAAGCAAAGACCAACATTCTTTCGCAATTCCCTTGAAATATTGACTATCATTCTATTCAGGCGAACACAACAGACCATTATCATACGAAATTCACGTGATATGTTTCGAACTGTATCATCTGACTTACACATGGGCGTCCAGTGGGTGTGGCAAATTTCATTGGAACCAATTGAAAGTATGGGAAATCACCCTATGCATGATTGATATTCATATTTTACATGTACGACAGTAAGAAGGTATATTTACCTTGAATGCAGCAAGCGCTTCCATCAAACCGGTAACACTATTCTGTAGCGTAAACGTAATGCATTTCGATTCGAATGACATGTTCTAAATAAAGAAGAATATATATTGAGGCGAACTTCATATATCATTTGTGGCTGTATGTCATTTTAGACCAGAGTGCAAGCCCAGAATGAGATTTATTGCAACCAGTAGGACATTATCAACTTATTTGTTCAATTGGAAATTTTATTAATATATCTGAGATATTCGACATATCCGAGGAATTTGAACAATGAAGTAAAAACCTTTCTGTTCTGGCCCAGATATTTAATTCCATCGTCGAAAAAAACTTCGTCAAATGATGTAACATGACCATATTTGGTAAACCTTGTTCTTCGTCCAGTCATCATTAATTATTAACTATTATTATGAGCTAGAAATCAAGATACGAACAGAGAAGGTAAACTGTAGGTAAATTTCAAATTCTAAACTATCTGCTCACGCCTGTCGATTGAAATTACCACGACATCCTTGTACCTTGCCAAACAGTGCTGGCTGTACACAACTAACAGATAGCAGAAGAATTATGAGAGCATGTAGCATATCAATTAATATCATCGTGCCCGTCTTAATAGTGAAACAATTGCTCATTTTTGAATTATAACTCGCGTTATAACTAAGAAAACTTCATTCTCAGCCTTGTTGTTCTTAATATGCTGAAAAAAATTATAGAAAAAATGGTCCGGTCCCTGTTTGGCATGGATGTCGTATCGTGTGACATCAACCACCTCTCGTTATTTAATAACTCCATTCCTTCACAACTATAACTTATTCCCTTACGGTCGTCCCACGAACCAACACTTCTATTTGTCTATTGTGGCATGGCCTAGGCAGTGAATAGCACCAAGAGCAAGCTTGCACCTGCATCTAATACAATGCGCACCACGCATTTAGTAGGCAAGCACATTCTAGCTTTTCATCTCATTAATACAACATGGTCCATATGCTACATCGGTATATAAGTGTAAGAACGAGAGGAAAAAACAAACATTATACAAATGTCGCTTAACCGCGTTGATAGTCTTGACCCGACGTTATTTCTAAAAACCGGGAGAGAAAGCAATAAATTAATCGATGTTCGAATGGATTCGCGCACATTGATTTTCCATCCACCGCATCATATAATAATACCTGTTCGAACGACTATCTAAACAAATAGAAGCTTCCATCCATTACGTGACTCGACTATCAATCGATTCAAGCAATGAAATGAGCGATTTATATCACACCATGGCTGACACTTTCCGATAAACGATGGGTCCAATGTCAATACAATAGATTCTCACTAAATTACGTGGGGGCTCTGGGTTTTACGATTTTCAAACGACAGTTGGCGCACCCTAGAAATCAACAGTGCCTAGAAATCGTACCTAAAATCCATCTAATTCAACAATAACGTGCATACTTTGGCGGTTGTAAAATAATAGCGAATGGCTATCACTTATACGTTTATTTCAATGTCCAGCGCCGTGACTTACGACTTATGTAAATGTACGACTTGCAGACAATGCGACTGTAATTAAGGCCTTGCCCCCGTTGCTTCATAATTATTGAGTTGTCGACCGAATGAATGAAACCCCACCCCTAGGGCCTAGATAGTGTAGGCCGAGGTCTTATTATAATAATTGAACAGTAGTAGCAATGGCAGTAGCCTACTTGTTGGCTACAATTTATAATTATTAAACAGTGGAAGCTAACCTGCTTGTTGGAACTACTGCATGCTGTGGACTACTAGGCCGACCTATTAGATGAAAGATACCTGGGCCAGTATCCGGTCCCGTCCATTCTTTGGAGTTAGGATTACGGGTAGTGAGTCTCAGGGCAAGGCTTATAATTTCGCAAATGTAAAAATTGATGGATCGATAGGAAGAATGGAAAAAATGTATGTTAGAAATTAACTCTGCGGAAAATTTTTATGATGTAGGAAATTACGGTCTGTTGAATAGTCTGTTGATCGTAGACTCCACAGAGCAATGTATCTGACTATTATTCTTTAATCTCTATTTAAACAATTTCTAATAAAATAAATATCTGATTTCATGCGCTATCATTACTATCTTCGTAAGAGCCGTGTCCCAGACGTTCGCACTGTTCATTCATAAAAACCAACCGACTATCGATCGATTGTTTCCGAATAATCGTAAAATGTTATTTTTAAATATTTGTCAAAAGCATCTGTGAAGTCACAATTTCGCGGGATTAAATTGATTTTAGGCAGAGTGAAATACCATTTATAACACGGAATGAAGGCTTCCGTGTCTTGAAGTCTAGCGGTTTGGCTTATAGACACAATTCCCCTAGATAATACTCAGGGTCACGGGTTCATAGTTCAATAGTTAAATTAGACTTTCTAGATGTTATTTGGGAGCTCAAGGATCTCGATTTACACGGTTTTGGTCATATACAGTATCGAAACATTTCTCTGGGCTTACAGTGAGACAAATGAGCTACTGTTTCTGTATTATTTGATGCTTACGAACTTAATGACATTAAGAAGCAAAATACGATCAGTTCGTAAGTGTGAGGAGCGGTCGTAAGTAGGTTGTTAAACTAGATAGTTGTTAAGTGAGTACATGCAGTTAAACGTAATGACCTTCTGATGATACCAGATGAATAAACATCCTCCAGAAATGTGAAAATGAGAGAAATGCTCCCTTACCACATCCGCCATACTAAAAATATCGTTATTGTTCAACCCCTGTGATGTCATGGATCGATATTTACGTCACAAAAGGAATTTTACTAACCATTATCGCAATTTGGGTTACGTAGATCCGGTACGATTGTGACGTTATTAATATTACTTTTATGACAAAGCAGGAATTTATAAACCACAATCTTCATTTCTCACGTCACAAATAATTACGATACGATCAAGAACGATTATTATTGCGACATAAAGATAAGACAACAATGAAATGACGGAAAATTACCTTTGAGTAAATATTTTTCGATTCTCTGAAAACATTTAGGTTGCTACGTAGTAAACGGAGAAATACAATTACGTTCTTATATCCCGGGTCATTACGATAACGATGCCCAAAGTAAATTACAACCGCTAGAAATAACAATTTGATGCATTGCGGTAAAAAGAAACCCGCCAAAAATTTGGTTACTTTTCACTTAACGACTAAGTTCGGTCCCAACGACCTGGAAATCTCTTTAGATATTTTAATAGTAATAACGTCCAACATGAAAAGTTACCAAATCTTAGTTTTCATAGTAATTATGTGAATAACAAAATTCGTAAAGGTTTTAATGGGAATGGGAATTTCTATTGAAGGTTCTAGATTCTAGAACAGTGATGCAAATGCAACCGTGGGAGAGATTCCGGTTCCTCACATTATTTAACATCTCACTTAAAATATAAAGACGCTGTTTGTCAATATGCTACTTATTCACCATGAACTTTTTGGGACTGTGAGATGCCATGCGCGACAAAGCTTCCAGTATTCATTTTTAAATCTGACACACCCTTATTTTGTGGCACAACCACTGCGTCATATTCTGTGACACGGTGCCACAGTAGTGACATGATAGGTTTCCATTAACTTATGTCACGGTGGCTATGCTATGAAGTCATAAAGAATTGGGAAAACTAATATCGACTCACGTCGTTCACGTGACAGAATACGTTCATACGTGACCACGCTTTCACATTTTCGTAATCACAATGAAATATGTGTGGCTGCAGTGGCAGTGGAGTTAAATCGATGCGGCCGTATAGATCTGAAAGTTTTCTCACCCCTGTTCTGGAAGACCACTAAATTATTATCACTAGAGACTATAACTTCAACTAACTCGCGTTGCCAATAAACACTTATCACACAAACGTCGGAGGCCCAAAATAGACCGGTGGGAAAACACAAGACACGAATAGACAAGGCACTGCAATAGGAACAGCACAAATATGAAAGGTAACACCCAGCATTCGGGTTCTTGGGTTGAAGGCTTACTCGTGCAAGGCTGGGTCGCTCTGCTAGGTACTTAAATATTTGCTTGTCCACAAATAAATATCACCTTGCGAAACAAGTATTGCAATTCAATCAAAGTCAATTATAACTTACCTAAAATCCGTTGTTTTTAAGTTCGTCCTTAAGTTGTTTCTTGTTCGGACCTTAAAATCTTCCTTGACTAAGACTTGATTGTCTTGCCTAAGTATATAATAATCTGCTGCAATTAAAAAAATGCTGTTTCATAATGCATATATTACCAGTGAATCAACAAACATCTTTAATGTTTACATGTGCATGTGCACACACCGACACACACACAACACGAAAATTTTTATTGGTCATGTGATATAAAGTATACAGTTTATATATAGAGTTTTGAGACCGTTCAATATTAATATTATTTTTCGTTATCGTTTCTACTATATGACTGAGATAGGTAGGGTAGGTACATGGATTGTTTGAGCTCAAACAATAACACTTGGGAAGGCATTAGTGCTTACATGGCACTCTCTAACCTTGGGTATATTAATGCTCATAGTGATGTGTGTAGATTATCATGTATCATGTTACTGAGATGGGTAAGGTGGGTACATGGGGTGTTTGAGAGTGAACAATAGCATTAGGGCAAGCATTAGTGCTTACATGGCACTCTCTAACCTTGGGTATATTAATGCTAATATTGTGTATGTTATATTTTACAATGTTACTGACATGCTGCTCTTACGTGACACTCCGCGGTCAACTGAAAGACCAGATACTTAATTCTACAGGTTCTTCATATTCTACAGGCCACACAGCTAACAACAAGACTGTGATTGTTAGTGATAAGAAATGTATTTACTCAGCAGCGAAACGCTCGCAAACTGTTTATTTAATTACGGCATATGCTATTCAAGCCCTGCACTAGGTTAATCCGGTTCAAAGCAGTTCTGGATCAACCACGTAAACAATTTTGACAGGAGGATATAAACAATACAGTCGCCTTTTTGGCGGATGTCTTATGTTCGGTTGCATTTGTATATTTCTATAATACGGAATAATTAACGCAGGGCGGGATTTACCAATAAGCCAAGTGGGCCATTGGCCTAAGACTCGCCTGTATCTCTGGTCCCACTGTAACTAATTTGTCGTAGTGATGTGTTACATTGCGTTGAAATTCTTATTTCTTACATTGTAATATGGTGTAATATTTGATGACATTTGGTCACCGCAAATATACAATGTTACCAATCACAAATATACTCCACATAGCAAGCGTAATTTTTCATCACGCGATGGAACTTTCGTAGTTGCATTTTATTACTTCGCTCCGTGTCGAGCGTAAAAGTATCAATCAAACTGAAACTCAATCAAATGTAATTTCTCATCAATTCAGGATTTGAAGTCCGGAACGTATGAAAAGGATAGGGTCGTGTGAAGTATGTGGTAAACTGCATTCATTTTATTTTTCATATTTATTCACTTCAATTTATTCTCACGCTATTTTGAACTAAAAAAGGGAAAAAGTGTTGATTTTTGGGTCAAACACTGGATCAGAGAAGTTTGTTGCGAAAAGAAAACTTAAAATAGGACAACGACAGGATATTATGATGAAATAATAGGGCTAGTTGTTTCGTAATAACGGAAACAATTCTGAAGTATGTTTCCTTTTGTTACGTAAACTTCCATGCGGCTACTGCAGTTCAATCTGCAGAGCAAAAGGTAATTCCAGGTCAATGCAAATGAAGTAATGGACTGGTTACTGGTTGCAAAATATGTAATGCATAATTATCGCGTGATTGTCGTCTGTTGCTGCAAAATCTTGCACAAAAAGGTGACACGGAAAGTTCAAATAGTGAGGATATATGGTCACCACTTTTGGCGTAGCAGAGCGTACGATTTTTGCAGATTGCAATTCGCAAGAAAAGTTTTTTTAATTGAGTTCAGTATTAGCTCTGTGCATTGAGATTAAAAAGAAACCTCCTACTGTTTCCACAGATATTGAAATCAATAGCTCAATCTTATTATTGACAATCAGCGCTGTCCCAATGAGTCTTTAAAGAACTTTTTGTTAGAATCATAGAAATAAAAAATAATGAATAGAAGTAAATGAATTTATTTTTTAAATTATCAGAAAAACTCAGAGCTGTCCTTGGAGACTAATTGAGATAAATATTAATAAATTAATTCATGTTTAACTAGCAAATGATCCCGAGCCTCAGTGTAATCATCCGGTTGAAAATAGAATAGTTCGCTTCGGGGTTATATTTTGCCACATTCAAAATTATTTACAAAGAAAAGTTTAGATACGTTCCGGCTGGGCACGCGTTGCTCAATGCTAGTAAAATGGCTGAATATAACCACGAGGCGTACCAGACAGTGAACAGCGGTCAGAATAGGCTTCGAACTAGATGTAAATTAAACTTTGCGGTCTTGAGTGTAGTCGGTATTTTACTGTTGATTTCAACATTTGAACGTCATAGTTGAGATGCGTATAATACATGGGTATAGACCTTTATCACGTATCTGCACGTCATAGTTGAGATGCGTATAATAATACATGGGTAGAAAGCTTTTTCAGCTATCTGAAAGTCATGGTTGGGATGCGTATTATAACGATTATAAAAATACTACTACTACAACAATACAGACAAGAATAAATACGAAATATCTAATAGCTCACCTGTGGTGAGTGTCAAAATTAACAATTCCTGAAAGTTAACAAACAAACCAGTGCTATCATATATGTTTCAGAAATATATTCTAGAGCTAATGGTGCCGATAGTATGATTATATCTGGAAGTCATATTTAGGGCACGCATTATATTCGGAAACTCGAATCCGCCATTTTTTTGTATTATATTGAAGTGTGTAAATCTTTTGGCGGTTGTTAATTAAACTGGATACCTCTGCTGAAGAATTGACCAAACTGCTGACGCCTAACACTTCTGACGTTTACACAGAAGCATTGTGAGGTAACAGGTGAAGTGATAACGATTATTACGCGATCAAAGTCCAAAGTTCATTTGAATCACAAGAGATCGCTTGTTATGGCATGATTGGAAATCTTTCCTCAAGCTTGTTCGGTTTTGAACGCATATTCACTGACGCGATTTGATAACAATCGAGAATAGTGGCCGACACTTATTGTGATCGCTTTGGAACAGTCTCTTTTTGATAACAATAACTGGTTGATAGCATGAAGTGAAGAAGCTAAGAGATCTAGGTATTATTGTTATTTCAAAATATATTTTTTGAGGAATAATTTATTTATGCCACGGTATGTCGAAGTGACACTGCTGAGTGACGTAAGGTCGGAGCGCAAAAGGTCGCTGAACGCGAGGTATAACTGTATTGCAAATGTAATATGCAAGGAAATTTATATATATATATATTTCACTACTATTTTTTAACGCGTTTCTTAGTTACAACGGAACAACAGGAACTTAAGCTTCATCATTAGCAATAACCTGCCTTTATTTGTTCGCTGTTGATTGGAGATCTGATTTGAGTTTATTTATGTGGCGTCAGCCCGACATAATAATTCGCGTAATGAATAATATCGCAGTGCCTGAGGCAGTCTGTGGTATCTATATTCAAGCATTCGTTGTACAATGCAATATTAAACAAGCATACTCATAATTTAGCCCTTATGAAGATTTGGTTGGATATATAGTATAAAAAATATAGGCAAAAGAGCAGATGCTGAATTAGCTAAGGCTAGGCTACAATAAAGCGCGGGAACACGGAAAAGAGCGGGAAATCAGTAAGTCAGGAAATTCATATATACTATATATATATATATACAGGGGAGGACGTAGTTAGAACTTAGAAACTAGAGAAGGGGGCGCTTTGGGCGACACTAGGTGTTAACATTCACGTTAGTATACCCAGCTACGGCAAGAAATAAAATTTCTGCCGTTGGATTATCAATCTCCATACTTGGTCGAGAAATGATTCAGCGTGTACAGATATGTGATAGAGGAGACTCGAGGTTCTCTTTGTCAAATATTGAAACTGATATTTTAAACTTAGCAAATTCCCACTGAGGTCAGTATAGCAAACGCAAATCAGAAAAAAAGGCGATGAAAGGGTTAAGACCCTCTGATAAAAACGAAAAATTCTCTTTTATATAAACAGATTGCTAGAGAAGCTACTGCATACAATAAGTATGAAGTTGTATATAGCGTTATTCTTAGTTCTCGCTATCTCCGACCCCGGTTCAGCTTATTTCAGCAAGTTTTTGAATAGAGTTCAGAAAACATGGATGCAATCATGGGAGAGAATGCGAGATCAAAATCTAAGACCTCGACAAATAACTGAAATCGAATTGGATGGAAGCCCTACATTTGTACAGGTAAGAGATTACTATTAATTAGAGGTTCCTCGCATAACTCCTAAATCGCATAGGTTTGTATATAACGAGGGACTAGTGTATTATGACATCACGAATTTGGATATACATTTAAAAGCTTCTACGTTCTATACTAATCTGTGAAGGATTTTTTTCTAGTGTTATTATGGCATGCCCGCAACATTTTTGGAAAGTAACGCCACTACGACCATTGCCGGGGAACCCTTAGTCCCCACGCCAAATTTGGTTCATATCAGTCCTTTACTATCAGATACTATAGCGGACAAAGAAAAACAAATATACAAACTATCCATTATATGTAAGAGGGCTGACTAAAACATGAATCTCGAATATATACGAAGGAAATATTCAAAGGGGTCAAATTTTTTAACGTGTCCATAATATTATATCTCGTTACAGGTGGTTGATGGACCGAAAAACCAAGTTGAACTCGCCGTAAACCTCCACAACGTAACAAGTAATGACGTCACTCTCTTACGTATACGTAATGTGACACCATGGTTACGTAAGGAAGCGCTTCTTACCATAGACACTGTTGCGTCCAATATTGGCTGGGCTAATTCGGTGGGAAAGGTCGAAGGTGAGCGATGACGTATTTAGTGGATTATTATTACGTAACTATGATAATTTGTGTCGTATGTTTGACTGAAGATTATTGCGCAGCAGTATTAATGTTATCAGTCATATTGTTATCAAAAAGAGATTGTCCAAAAGCGATCACAATAAGCAGCATCCACTGTATATCATATTCATATTCCTCACTTAATGTTATCAGCCAGTTATTGTTATCAAAATTAGACTGGCTCAAAGCAATCTCTGTATATTATATTCATAAATTAAATGATTTATATTTTCAGGCAGCATTATGCCAGGTATAACAAGTGATCTCTGGTGGGCAAGCACTGTATTTTATCCACCACAGGATGAAGAAGGCAGACTTGTGTTTATACCATTGAACGGGTAAGTGTTTGTCGTCCTACTTAAGGTATCATGTCTGGCGGTTTCTGGAACCGAATAATGACGTAGTGCGAGGTAATAATGGGAAATCAAATCTGATGGTTATCTTGAATGGCAGGAAGCATTGATAATAGATAAGGATAATTTAACATCGGTTTTAATATGTCTGGACAGAAATAACCACAACAACACTCATACAGAGATATACGGAGAAGCGAAAAGTAGATTCTCAGTAAAAACATAAAGTAATAAATCAATTATTGGAAGCAGTTTATCAACAAGGGAATCGGCGCCGGTTTGAAGTGGATTGGGAACCAGACAGTTTTTTACCGACAAATTTTGACCGCGGAATGTTTTTACGCCAAATTCTTGCAGTGACATTTCCTCACCGGCCCGTAAATATCATGATTAGGTATCCAGGCAAAATAGGCTATTTACTAAGAGCCCACCGGTAATTGGGGCCCTCTGAAACTGATTTGTCGCACAGCATACCAACGTAGAGCCTTGTTTCAAGTATGGAGACTGTGATTTTGAACAGTGTCTCATTTGTTTTTTATTCTATATGGTTTCATTTCTATATGGTAATTTGATTAGAGGAAAGGATGTGTCACATTGTGTTGGAATTCTTATTTACAGTAATATATATATATTGATAATTGAAACATTTCTTCAAATTCCGGAAGCCATTGATGATGAGTTTGACCTCAAGTAGGTAAACCGCCCTGATTATTGCAAAACATTCATTTCATTGACGTCATTTATTCAATAACGAAATCTTTGCAACATTAACTTGCGTCATCATTCTTTACATACAGTTTTGAAGGCACTGTTTGAAATATTTGCTTACAACTTTTACCCCACATTCAGAACGACTTCGGAATTACCCACCGGGACCCAGATCACCGATACCCCCATCCTCATCTCATCACGTTCCCATGGAAACAATTGGTTCTACTCCTCGATCACGTGGGTCGACATGAATTCGGACGGATGGCCGGATATTGTGACGTCGCGATCACGTGGTATGCCAGGATCGATCAAAATATCGGAACTCGTTTGGTTCGAACATCCGGGATATCGTTATTTGATATCTTCCTCGAGAGGAAAGTGAGTAAATTCATATCCGCGAGTTGGCGCTCGATACAAGGATTTACACATGCACACCAGATAGCAGAGATTTGGCATATTTTGGGATTAGTTAACACCAGAAAAAAAAACTTCTGCCATATGTGGTACAAGCATTTGGCGAGCAGGGTTCTCTGCTGGTTATATCTAACTATATTTTAAGCGGTTTAATACTCATAAATCATTATATCTTCAATTGATTTTAAAAACATTTTTGGCACATTTTTATATCTTACAACTCTGTTATCTATTTATATATATATTTATCTCGATAAAGATGGCGGGAACATCCTATTACGCACGGACCCGATGTGTCATTCAAAGTATTGAGGATTTCACTGCCAAACGGAGAGAGCAGACAAGTATTGGTTGGAGCTGGATATTGGGACAACAAGTTATATGCTGTTTGGACAGATGGTAAGATGGAAAGATCAAAATTATAGACAAAAATGGATCTTATTAGCGGAAAACCCTCTGAAAAAAAATCCCCCAGAAAGACAACTGTTTAGGAGAGCTGAATTGTACAGACACTCCCCAATTTACGAGAATTCAGTGATCACCCATGAATGTCGTAGAAGTAGGTTATTAATCCAGGTTTAGCGAATACTGAATACTGCGCCGTTCCTAGAGTGACGTCATACAGGCCATATGACGTCATACTCTATCAAATAACTATAATCCCATCGTTATAAAATTATAGAATAACGCGCATAGCCTAAAATATTTACTATTCTGCCCTTTACAAAACTATTTGCCGACCCCTATATCCATACAATTTCTGGCGTAGCATAAGATACCTGGTTTAGTCTGTAATAATATAGTATAAGATACCTGGTAGGTTTCCTGACCATCATGTAACTATTTATCACTTTTCTCTCCTTACAACAGACGCTGACGAAGATTGGACGAACCTGGAACAAGTAAACGAACGTGTGATTGATAATCATGGATGGTTTTTTGATTTGCAAGTAGTTGATGTGAATGCTGATGGTAAAGACGATATTCTGGTATCTACTTGGAGGTAATTACTGTAATTTGGGATAGTTTAACACCAGAAAGTGGGTGTAATCTCAGCCTAACCTATCATGGTAGCCAATGTTGGTTTTAATGCAACGGATAATCCATTGCACAATAGCGGCATCTGATTGATCATGATAAAAGAGAGCACAATAAAAATCATGTGATTTTGGAGTGATATATATTGATATAAAAATGATTTTGAATGGGAGGTGGCAGAACTAGAGTCTATAAATCATATCATAAGGACTAATAATTAGAATCTCGATTATCTGAACTGATCTCGTATCCGAATATGTTCACTGTATCAGTTTTATATTAAATTATCTGAATAGGGAAGTTCTAATAAAAATGTGTGAGAAACGGTCGTAGTGGTAAAGGACGGTCGTTAAGTGAGGAATCCCTTTACTGGAATACCCACAATACCTAATTTGAATTGTTCATCTTTAGTCACGGCTTGAAACAAGGATCAGTGATCGTCTATGAAATTCCATGCGATTTCACGCGGGATATCTGGAGGAAACACATCTTGATAAATGGAGCAGTTGACATGAAACTTCCAGATCTTGGATCAGGAGGAAAAATAAATGCTTTTCATCCCGTGGTTAGGCACGGAGGACTTGTTATGTGAGATTTTTTCTATTAAAGCCCCCTAGCATCCAGAAATTAGTTCCCAATTAGGGAGCTTTTGTTTTTAAAAAAAATGTCCCTGGAGCGCCAACTAACGGATATATGTTTTAACCATTCAGGAAAAGGAAACCATTCGTCATGGTATCAGGTGATGATGATGGACAGGTCTACGTACTCGTGCCTGATTCACCAGCGACTAAGGACTGGCATTATACTAGCCATACGGTCAGTGGATAGTATTATATGTATTCACCGGTCACACGTTGTATGCGATTTCAGAGTAATGTGAGGAACCTAGTTCTACACTATAGAATGTTAAAATGTTCGAATCTCGTTAAAAAAATGTCGTTTACTAACGGGCGATTCGAATGGCAGTTCGGAATCGAATGTTTATTGTACAGTGGTGCTTCGTACTTCGCACGATCCTAACTTCGCACGTTTCAGACTTCGAATTCATGAGAAATTCCATCCGTAGTTTGACCGATGCTTGTACAATCGAACTGCGGGCATATCGTAGGACATGGTGTTGATATAAATATAAATATGTACAGTACAGTGTACCTCGCTATATCGCGGTTCACTTATCG
>QRAM01000210.1:93475-108584 GCA_013436055.1 Halocynthia roretzi | reverse complement strand
TTGTATGTATTTTATTTCATGATAAATGTCGTGCCGTACAGTACTAGTATGTTTAAGCACTAAAAGTTTGAAAAAATTAAATAACAGGTCAAATGATTGGGGGGGGGGTTAATAAGGTAAATAAGAGTGTGTGAATGAATCATAATGTGTTTTAGAGGCTCACAGGGGCAGTGCAGGGCAGCACTTATGATAGTCGTTATTATAATTGATATAGAACAATGTATTGACTCACATTTTTCCAGATTTTCAAGGCACGTGGGTCTGTTGGAGCGATCACAATTGAAGATATCGATCATGACGGATTCGCAGAAGTCGTCATTCCTGTCGTTGCTTCGAACAAGCTCGTCATTTTTTCGTATAGTCCTGCCGAAATAGATTTGAGATATTTCGTGGATGAGACGAGAAAGATTGAAAGAGTTGATGATATGAGTGAAGATTATCAGTAACATCTTATCTTATCAGTATTTTTATCGACAAACAAACAGGATATTAATGTAGAGTCATAAACGAGGAAATATTATCAGCAACATCATTATCAGCAATATTACCATAGTAGCAATAGAGACACTTTTGAAATAAATACCTACATTGTAACATGGAATAACTAACGCGGATTGTAAGCATAGAATTAATATAACAGCAAAAATAGCAAATGCAAAATGCCAGTGTTATTGTCGGGCAATTTCATGCATCAGAATATAAAATTCAATTACATCATGGTTTAAATTCGACCTTGTACAATTTTACTCGTGTTCTAGTTCACATTTTATACAAATATGTCATTCACCTCGTAACTTCTTCATCTAAATAAAATATCATTTGTAAATGTCAGTGGTTGTTTTATTGCAAGGATATACGACTAGATCTTTTAAGTAAACAATGGTGCCTACTTCGTACATTCCAGACTTCGAATATCTAGAAAGAGTCGATTCGGAGTTCGATCGGCGCTTCTACGTTCAAACTGTGTGCATGTTATAATTGCGGTGGGCGGCCGAATGTGACCAAGGAATACATATATAATGACACTTTGTTTAACACGGCAGTAAGTTTGTGAATACAGTTTCAGGGGAATATTTTACTTACCATTTATAAAGGTTGCGGTTCAAGCCTGCCGGTCATTGCCCAAATGCCGTGACGTCACAAGTCAGCAGAATTCAAATTCCAAACTGCAAGTGAGCACTTGTGAAGCTTTCAAAGGGATTTCAAGCTGAAAATCAGAAAATGTTGTTATTTAATCAGCGAAGCGAGATTTGATTCATCAAATGACTTAATGAGCTTCTTATTCTCTCCAAAACAAACAGAGAGAATCTTCATTTCCCTCGAGTGGCAATTACTTCAAAGCTCGAGGCTTGAATTACTCTACTTGAAGCTAAGTCAAGTGGGACTGTTCGACGCTGTTGGGGTCCACTTATGATTTAATAATTGTCAAATTGACTTTGAATTCCGACGATATTATCTTTGCCTTGTTACGTCACAATGAAAGAAATCTTTGAATGTTGGAATGCGCGCGTCGAGCGGAGTTTATATATATATATTCAAAATTTTCTTTCATTGTGAGGTTACATGGCAAAGATAATATATATATATTCAGAAATATCTTTCATTATGAAGTTGCAAGGCAAAGATAATATATATATATGTTCAAAAATTTCTTTCTTTGTGGGGTAAGAAGGCATAGATAGTATATATATATATGAGAATGTTACATTTTATGAGACATCAACAGCAGCAAATTCAATATGTAATAATTATTTTAATGTTAATTTATCTATCATAGTTTGCATTGTTAATTTACTGTCATATACAGTATCGAAACACTTCTCTATCCCTCTAGGAATAGGTTGAGACCCATAAGCTAATATATCTTCATTAATATTAGTATCTGTATTAGCTTAAGGTAAATAAGATTAAGGAGCAAACTACTCGTAATTTTGAAACTTAGGGAATCCTCGTAAATCAAGGGAGTATGAAGTGTGAGGATGTGAGGATAGATACTTCCAAGTACTATCCAGCAATACAGATAATCTTTAAGTACTACACAGGTTATATTTCTAGAAATCACATACTTTATAGACAAGTCAGGAGACACAAATCTACAGATTATAAACAGGTCAGTACAAACTTTGAATAATTGACAAACTATTTTAACATCATTAGAACCCTGTGGGTTTCGGACTTTAATAATATAATAAAGCGGGCCCAGCACTAACCCTAAAATTTTTGTTATAAAATGAAATACCTGACTAAAAGAGGATTTCACGGAATTCCTAGTTCCCTATTTTTTACTGATATATATATATATATATACAGTGGTTGGAATTGTACGTAGGGATATTTCACGTCTCCTGATCATATACAAACAATGTATGGTAGAAATATCTTTGTAAAATTTTTATGTCAACGTTTATAGTTTGTTGTGAACATTATTACTGAATTTCCCGTAACTTATGAACCGCTATTAAAGATTGAAGTAAAAGTGATAATGATCAACTTCTTATCTGTAGATAAATACAGTGAGGACTCTTATTCGAACCGAATAAATATTATTCAAGCGAGACAGCACACACTTGACTTGAGAGTTCGTTACAACTTGTAAACTGCTTGTAAGCACATATAAATTCTTGATAGTAAGAAGGGATACATGGCAGAGATGAAGCTATGAAACTACCAGCAGGCCTACATCCATACAGTAGTGTACTAATTCTATCATGTTAGTCTTTTACCACAACTTGCATGAAAGATCCAAGTTTTATATATTATTTTCATAGTAAGCCGCTGGTTAGCAAACACAAATTCTCGACAGTTAGATGCAGGTTATGTTGCATCAGGTTTTGACACTACCAACATATTTCTTGGTGGATAAACCATGTTACGAACTTATGGCTTAAATAAATAGAAGTTACATATTTATGAGAGTAAAACATGATTTATGTTGTATTATTACCGAACTATTAACTATTGTTTTCCATCTGTTACGATTAAAGTTTTATTTTGACTTGCCCTCTAGTCAAACAATTGTATATTGTTTACTCAATTGTGACGGAACAAATACTCAAGTTATGAATGTACGCGTAACGAAGAACTGGGAATCAAATAGTGAGTAAGACTGTTCACATGCAGGTTATCACGTTCGCATGAAATTCCTCTTTAAGACGTCGATATAAGTCGACCTCTAAATTTCTGAGTTTATTTTAGGTTTCAGCCTATATTCGCCAGATAGGTCGATCCCCTAAATAAGGCAGCAACACTTCCATCTAACTATCAAGAATTCGTATGTGTTAACCCAGCAGCTTAGTGTGCATACATAACAAGCGTTCAAGTTGTGATGCTAACATGATAGAATTAGTACACTGCCGTATTGATCAGGGTTAGGCCAGCTGCGGGGAATACCCGGAGAAGGGGAAGGAGTTCTCAGTGACAATTTATCAGTATCTTTCTTACAGTTTACCGGCTCCAGCAAACCGAGTCTGTGTACTCTGCATGTGACATTTATGCTGTGTGACTATTTTTCCTAGCTTCATCAGCATGTACACTATTTGAATTACTGACCTCAAATTTCGCATATTAAGGGCGTAATATGATCTCATAATTGAAGTGGCACGTAATTATGACGTCGAGGCTTAAGTGAATTTTGAGCTGATTTTCTAGCGAAAGCGTTTGTGCGTGTCTAAGAGGGAAATAAGAATAAAATGGTGTCAAGTAGTGAAAGGAAATCCAGACTGTGCGAATGTACGACTTACAGAGACAATACGACTTATATCATCTTTAAATCGTAATATTTTTGACTTGAAATTCTGGGCATAGCCATACCCGTCATACTTCAGATACGACACAAGCGAACCGCCTAACTTGGCGGGTGTAATTGTTGAGGTTCGCCGCAAAGATGGAAAATATGTTTTGTAATGTGTAATAAATGGTGCGTATTGTAACGTGTCATTACGTTTGACATCACATAACATATTTAAACGATGTATTGGAAAGGGCAAATGCAGTCAAGTGTTTCGCTATGGGATCGTTCGTGGTTCATGAGTGTAAATCGAGGAAGTGAGAGGATCAAATGCGCTCAGAGCTAGTACATTGATATCGTTACTTACTTTATCCAGCAGAGATTTATACTCAATGCAGCAATGAGCAATGCAGTGTCTAATTGAGGCTTTTAGTATACGTTATAACTGGACTAAGGTTAGTAAGCAAAGGATTACGGGGCGCACTAGCCTAAGCAAATATCAAAAGTAGGCGCGCTGGGAAAAAAATCATTATGAATCACTGTCCTATGATATATCTTATTTACCATAAGTCTAAATCCAACACTGACTTTGACAGCGCTTGTTTACGCCTATGTTTACCCGTCTAAGCTGTGCAGACTTGGCTGAGGAATTCTCGTTACGTCTTACTATTGACTAGAAAGGATATTTGTTTGATAGTGAGAATTTCAGTTATCGTGGAACAGTCTGAAACTCCATGATTCAACTGCCAAGCACGTGAGTGATTATTAATAGATTTTCTAACCAAATGTCGAATGCGAAAAGTTTACAGAGATCGAGTTCAATGGAAATGAGTCAGGTCGGATTGTGCAAACGAATTTCTATCATATACTGTATGCACAGGACCGGCTTGTGGGCATTATGCCAAATCGTATATGCAGTTATTCTGGCAGTAGTCTCACGTTCAAGACGTCGAAATAGACAATGCATGTATGTTTGCAAGTATTATAATGGTCACGGGTGGTCAAAGGACTTCGGATCTAATGAACATATATATGGGTAAGGCATGAATGCATCTATGGGTATGCTTGACGTTAATCCGAATCCATTGAACACTTGTATCGAGGATGTTGTGCGACATTAAAAACGTGAAACGTAATAAGTGGAATTTCCTTGAATTTCCACAATTTGTTAATTAAATGATTACCCCTGGTGCTGCATACGGTTAACCTATTTGGAATACCCTGCTTTGAAGGACGAATTACATCTCGTTTTTCCTGGGAGTGAGGGAACCGTATTTTGGATACCCTGCTCTCGTTCTCCCTGGGGATGGTGGAACTGTAGTTGGACCCTTACATTACAGCATGATATATTTTGATTCTGACGTATATACAAGCGCTTGTCTTGCAATACCATATGTTACATATACAATATTATATCACCATCCTTATGCGTTGCTGGGATTTCGAATGGACAGTATTATGAAAACTTTATTCACCTGAAATTCCCTAATCCCAAACTGTAGCTCTATGACGATTCATATTACTAATATAACGTTTAATACATAACAGAGCAAAAATTCCCATTCCACTGTTACGTAGAAAAATCTGCGATTGTTCGCCAATACTTTGAATCTCTATTTCCGTTCAAACTCATAACCATTGTGATGTAACCGTATAAAATATAACTTCCACGTTATGACATCACTACCATGTTTTATCACCATTGTAAATCAATAGCTAGTTCGGTATACGATTAACTCTATCGTCGCGAATGAGGGGAGCGACTTCCATGCGAAGGCAAGGGGTTAAACCTATATGCACGATATGCATCTCACGTCAAGGAAGTGAATGTTCGAATAACAGGCACTCGTTCAAAATATCAATTCAGTTCGCTACTGTGTACAGTGTTTAGGCCTAAATAACATTGGCTTTATGCAGTTGGAATGTGACAAAGTGACAGACAGTGGCAGCTACCAACAGAGTTTAATCAATATGATGTGCAGTGGACGGAACAGCTTATTGTGATTGCTTTGGGACAGTCTCTTTTTGATAACAATAAAGGGCTGATAACATTAAGTGAGGGAGAAGAATATGATATACAGTGGCCGCTGCTTATTGTGATCGCTTTTAGACCAGGTAGTCGGAGGGACCAGGCAAATTGCTTCAAGTCGGGGGCAATCAAATCAGTTCGAGCTAAGTGGAATCAGAGGTCGAGCTCTCATTTTATATACCGTTTGGTTGTCGCGATGTTGTATAATATATTTATACAGAAATCTAGACAGCCCAACAAAACCATTGAAAACTAACGGTTTCAATCGACAAGCTGTAAAGGCAGCAATTGCAAGTAGGGTAGAACTCGGCAATAGAGAATGGCAAATGGCTTATTTGAACAATTGTCTGTTGGTTTATTCATATTATACTAGCCTATACTAGCCTGTAAAGGATTATGTGTAAACATCCAGTCGAAAATGATGGGAATAGTAATTTTTACCCGGCGTTTTCCCGTCGAAAATACCACGTGAGCCTTTAACAGAATTATTGTAGAACGGAAAAGCTCTTATATATTCACATTTGCAACGTCAAACTAAAGTTACATCGAGACGTTTGAACTGTGAGGAATTTGTCTATTGTTTCGTTTGACATGTAGGGTTCCGGGCATCCTATTTGTTTCAAATAACGCCGTCACGACCTTCGCCGGGATAACCAAAGTCACCACACTAAATTGGGTTCTAATCGGCCCAATTGTTTGGTTTCCTATAGCGGACAAACAAACAAACTAATATATAAATAAGAGATATTTTTCAGTCTAGTCATGTGTAGAGCATTTAATCGCATTACTGTCATCAGCTTAAGTGTAGAATTAAGATCAGATACTTTCTCCTATGCAAGAGAGAATTTAGATATACAAACAAGATACAGTTTGAGACACCCGCCAGCGTCTTCATGAATAGAAATTTCTTACTGTTACCTATCAGAATCACACCCGCTTATGTCAGGGAAAATTTGAATATACATAATATAGTTTAAGACACCCGAGCGTGGAAAAATATAATGGAGGACTGCCCTTCCTACCTTATTACCCTACCAGAGCATTTTAACTGCCTATGCAGTATATCCAATATCCATTGACATTGGTCTGATATTACAACTAGCTAATATGTTACCTTTAGCCCTTATGGTCGACCCGCCACTGTCAGCGATATCGTAATAGAAATCTCGTATTCTCAAGCAAGTACGTGAGGTTACCCATCATAATCACATCCGCTCACTTCATTATTTTCATTTCTCGTGATGACGAGTCTTCGTGTCGTATGATCGTCATGTCATGTCATGTCGTATGTTTATGTTGACTGTTAAATTTGCCCTTGATCAATATATTGGTTCATGTCCATGCAGACACATGACTTTTGGTAAGATGAAAAATTATTCATTAATCAATAACACCGACTAACAGTGATCAGAATATACAGAGGTCATAAATTTTGGTAAAAGGAATTATTAATATACTCTCATTCCCCGCTGTACGAAGATCCGAGGTTTCGAAATTACGAGTATTTAATCTAATAATCTAATCTAATAATTTAATCTAATCTACGAGCAATCTCATTAAGTTCGTAAGCAACAAATAATACATAAACTGTAGCTCATTTTCCTCAACCTGAGCCCAGAGAAGTGTTTCGATACTGTATATGACCAGGAGTGAAATATGTGAATTATTTTGCGTAAAATAATGAATTTTTAACCAAAATAATCGTATGGATTTGTTGGTTCGTAACCACTTGCACCATCAGAACAGATGAACAAGGCGATAATTCGTCTATTTATCATTAAACTATTCTGTAATAATATTTTTATTAATCATCTACCTCCCAGTAATAACTTTATTTGACGATATTAAATACCTCCGACCATCAGCACTGACACAACTACCACACAACTGGCGGGAGTAAACACGAAATATTTAATAGCTCACCAATAGTGAGTGTCAAAATTAACAATTCCTGAAAGTTAACAAACAAAACGGTGCTATCATATATCTTTCAGAAATATATTCTACAGTTAATGGTGCCTATAAAAATTCATTAGTATTAAGGTTAATCAAACCATTATTCGACCTTGCTATCATACTACACATTAATGTCGTTTGCTATTCATTAGAAAAATATTTCACGAGAAATATAATTGGCGTAATGTTTATTATATAACAATTTGGTTCAATTTGGTAAATATTTACCAAAAAAGCGAAAATTTGTTAGTTTGCTTGTTTATCAACGACAACAACGTCACAATTTCTCGACAGAAATTCGACAAATTCGACTCGGAGGTACAGATTCATCCCAAAATAATGAACGAACGAAGAAACCCTGGATCCGCGCTCCGTGTGGGTCCTCAGACGGCCAAATCTTAGTTAACTCTTACTATGGAGCCCCCTAGCGGAAAAATGTGGAATTTTTGCGTAAACGTCTTAACGCCTTACTATTTTGCTAGAGGCCCGTACTAGCTCTTGCGTTAAAGGCTTACTCGGGCAAGGCCATATTTCCAGATTCCAGCTTACTGTAATAACAAAGAAAACTTGGAAACTGCATCTGGAGGAGATTGGTCAAAGTGGCAAAAATTGCAAATTGGATATATACATATATATATATATGTGAACTTTCCCCTTGTGGGGTTTATTAGGGAAAGGCAAGGTTCAGATAGTATGAAATACTATTCGCTGCAGTGCTTATAGTCGTTGCATTATTGTTTGACCACGAGGATCTAACGATGACTCACTTAGTAGTCGTTGTGTTGTGGCTGGGCAGCTTGTGCTTGCGCGTCCTCTACTATTTTATTGCATCATCTACATATTATTGTACTACTGTATTGTACTCAGAGACCGGCTTCATTGTGAAGGAAACGAGTTATTTTAATTCAGCGCTTCGTTATTGCATATACAACAGGCCCACGTTTGTCTAATCTTCATATGACAACATTACGGTATGACCGGTTATAATTTCCGATATTACGTCATCGAAGTGAGTTACGTCATGACATCTCAGACAGGGAGAAAGGGAAGTAAGATATAAGGCTTATGAATCACTGTGAAGCTAATGAAAGATTCATTGTCTGCGCGACGGCAGTAGGAGGGAAATCATAAAACGCGACTTGTGGTAGAACAAGAATAACAACGGTACATAGACAGTGAGTCGAAAAGATTAATGGCATATTATAGTGATTTATCTAGATCCTATATGAAGCTTGAAAGTGACTCAGCGTAAATCTGAGACATTCTACAGAATTGCAATCTGAAACTGTGTTCAGAATAATGTTAGTTTCATCTAGTTCTAGATCTAGAAGTGTATATCTGAAAACAGTATTCAGTATATAAAGTAAGAGTACACGGAGAAAATGTACAGACTTTTACCTTGCTCTTAATTAACGTACGATAATCATACGAACGTATAGCAATAAACCAGTAACAGTAAAACCTGACCCCCTGTGGCGTTTTGAACTCTTGATGGGACGAAGGGGGAAGACAGATATCTGGAGGAGATATAGAGGGCAATAAGTGTTTAAATTTACATGAATATCCACATCTTTGGCAAGATTACTGCCGTTGGATTATCAGTCTCTATACTTGATGATTCAGCGCAGTAAAAACAAACCAAGCTGCTGACCAAGTCGCGAAGTAGATTACAGATATGTGATAGGAAGACTCGAGGTTCTGCTTGTCAAATATTGAAACTTTGAAAATTTATTTATGAAGCTTTGAGGGGGCAGTGTATATCTGAGACTTAATATATAATTGCAAACTGTATTTAGGATATACCAAATGTCATTACATAGTTCTTTATAACGTATAATATTAAATAAGGCCGTACGGAAACACTCAGGAAGTGTTACTGCTAGCGCACAATGTTTAGTCACGAACTTATTCCAACGTAGGGATCAGTTGTCTTGCTGGCTAACATTTGATATAGAGCATTTACTGAACACATAATACGTCGTTCGATTTTGGCATTTTGTTGAAATTTGATTTATTTTTTCCTGTTGTAATATCTCGCTTTGTTTGAAAACATAAATTGCATGTTTCCGAGTCGTATGTAATCTCAGTAATAACACGTTCCCACAGTAAAACAGATCAAGAGAAAACCTACGCGATGTGCGGCTCGATAATTCCTAGGTAAGGCTTATATTAGCCTAGGTCTACAAGAGATAGAGCAATAAACTGACCCTCTATATAGTCCAGTGGTTGTTAACCGACCCCTATAGGGCGCTGTTATCTCTTGAGGGGGCGGGCAGAGATCAGGGGCGCTATGTGGGGCACAAATTACTGCTGTTGGTTCATCAATCTTTATACTTGCTCAAGAAATGATTTAGCGTAGTAAAATCTCCAAAAATTATTCAGCGTAGTTAAAACAATAACTGACCAAACAGTAGATATGTGATAGCGGAGACTCGTGGTTCTGTTTGTTAAACATTGAAAATGATAATTTTAAATTGGCTGAATTTCAGTAAGCTCACTAGCACAGGGTTAGCCCAAGTTAATATCAGAAGAAGTGGCGTCGGAGAAAGAAAGCACCACTTCAGTATAACTTACTTTAACAATGGGAGCGAAGCAATGAGAAAATAAACGATTGACCATGGGAAACCTAATATTTCTGAAGTAATTTCCGAAAATATCATTTGGCGGATGTTATTTGAGTTGGAAGTTATTCATTAAACGTGTGCAATTTGACACGGTACGCTTCAAATATCTTCAGGACATCTACGGATACTGGCGCGGGCGCTCGAATCACATTTTTCCGGTCGATTTCTTATCTGTGGTTCTAGGAAATGAAATATTCTTCTTTGAAGGTTAAATTATCAATTTCGGAGTCCTCCAAAATTTCTGGGTTGTTTTAAAAATAAACAACTGGTCACGCATCAGTTAACATATGAAGTGAAAAGAAAACCCTAAACATGTTCATCGTAGTATGAATTAAATTTAATTTCAAATACCAATAAGTCCCCCAAATAGTAGAGATGATCCCCAATTATTACGTAATAATGAACATGATTTACGTCACGGTCTGGGGAAAGTGTACGGGGACGAAGAATCCGGGCGCAGGTGTATCGACTTGGTGTTTTGGAATCAAATTAAGTAAATTAAATTTGTTTCGACAATGACTACAATAAATAACCATCCACCAGTATCATATATGATACCAATAATAATCCCATCCGCTAGTTTCAGCAAAGATAATGATGCGCAGCTAATCACGTGGATCTTCCGAATATAATACGCATCCCAACTATGACGTCAAGATAGCTGAAAAAGCTCTATACCCATGTATAATACGCATCCCAACTATGACGTCAAGATAGCTGAAAAAGCTCTATACCCATGTATAATACGCATCCCAACTATGACGTCAAGATAGCTGAAAACTTCGAGGTATAAAACGAACCGCGACTATGACGTATTTTTATTCATCACTTACTTCCCAGTAACACTTCGTTTAACGAATTTACGAGCGAGTAAGGAATTCATCAAGAGACAACCATCCTCGTAGCCTTGCGACATTTATTCCAATATGAAGTAATCATTCAACGCGTTGCAATTCATTGGAAGCAAATGAATCATTGTATTTTTTTTCCTTTTGTTGAATAACTTGTGAATCGGTTGAAAAATCTTAATTCGATTAAATGTAAACGATATCGCTTCGCGACAAAACGATTCGACTTCTTAAAGATTGTTTGTAATCACTGTTAAGAGAACAATCTTGCCAGCGAATGCTTTGTTCATCTGTCCATCAGTTTAGGCAGTATTGTAACAAGACAGGTTAGAACTGAGACTTGGAAAGGTTTTAGTAGAAGATAACGTACAGCAATCTCTCACTAAGTAAGGCTTAGAGGGAATGGTCCCAACCTACCACGCAGTAAGTTATTATGTTTGAGCCATAAGAATTACGTGAATGTACGACTTACAGATAATACGACTCCTATAATCCTTAAATTGTAATACTTCTTGAAATTCCGACTCAAAACAATAATGTCACGACTTAAAATTCAATGACACTGGTGGTGGTACTGGAGGTGATGAGGGAACAGTTACTGGAGGTGGCACAGAGAAGGGGGAACAGCTTATAAGATGCAGTACAGTGGTTTTAAAGGCACTTGTACATTAAGTTACATAAATATTGCACTATACAGTACCAGCAAGTTGACATGGGCACTCATTTTGAATTGAAAGGGGACACAGCACTTGGAAGATGCAGTACAGTGGTTTCATAGACACTTGTACATTAAATTACACAAATATTGTACTGTACAGTACTAGCAAGTTGTCATGGACACTCGATTCTACTCGGGTGGTGAGCTAATAAGTGTTGTAGGTACAAACATCTCGATATCACTGTAGTATAAAGTCTGGAATCTGACTATTTTCTTAAAAGAGATTTCCCGTTATACGTTTATTCAGGTGAAGGCATACGTGGGATTTTCGACGCAAAAAGCTTTGGCGGTCAACGCGGTGTTTCTCAGCTAGTTATTAAGTCTGCTAGTCGAGTCAAATCTTGGAAAAAGTTATCGTTCATCAGCATTATTGACATCATCGCAGCGTCGGTAATTTCAACCTTAGAGACTTTTGTGCCTATTTATTTATTCGTTGTACCGATTATTAAGAGATCTCAGACGTGCAATTGTCCTTCGGCGATATTTTATTTACCTTAAAATTGACCAGAAACGCTTGAAATTGACCGAAGTGCAGACACTCTAATGCGTGAAGGTTGCAGCTCATTTTATTGCTAGTGAAATAACAGTTTACTTCATCCAAGTTTTTTTAGGAAGTGTTCTAGGAAAATTAGTAACTGGAAAAAGGTCGCGCGGAATATGGTACAGTACATGCAGTATATGTTACTGGATTATATATTAATTGAACACAATACAGTGGTGTCTCGCAGTTCGCGCGATTCCAATTCCGTACTTTACCGCTTCGAATTTAACGTTCAAAGGTTGCAAATCATTTTATTGCTAGTAACCTAACAGTTTACCTCAAGTGGGATTTTTAGGAAGTGTTCTAGGAAAATTAATAACAGGAAAAAAGGTCACACGTGTTTTGTCGTATGCAATATATTGGATAATATGATATTTGAATATAGTAAAGTACATTTTCTTTCATTGCAGTTTGGACAGCATTGCATTGCAAATTTAGTTTCACCACAGCACTAGCAATATGTCTTAAGTATAATGCAGTGTTGCTGCAGTGACTGTCTTAGGATATTTCGTACAATAGAATTATACAAGTTTGAGTGTAACAGAATGCCAACAGACCAAAAGCTTACTATTGTAAGTACATATTGCTTCATTCTCTATCTACACGACAGACATAAGGACACACATCCCGACAGAAATGTGAATGTTTATATTGGATAAACATTGAATAAACCGATTTCAAAGTTCTTATTGTGTTTCATAATCCGGTTGAATTTGTTTCTGACGTCAGATTGTACTCTGTTCATTCATGAATATAATTCTTGATCACACAGGACACACCCCACTATAAAGAGCTATCTGTAGATATAGACTGGGTTAGGCCCAGTGTTTGGATTAACAACTATTCGAAGGCAAAGGAGGAAACGATCAGTCGCGTGTTTAGATAAATGTGAAACCAATTTGTTGAAAGTTTACGCTTACAGAAAGAATGTTGGGCAGAAATAACAACAGTCTAGTGTTGAAGGATGGGTTATATCGCTTCGTAGACATTCCGGATCAAATTACAACCGCCAAATAGTCAGATTTTCAAAATTACCACAGGCTCGCACAAGTTTTTCTTGTAATTTAACCGACTTGATCGTTCGAGTGAAATCAAGCTGAAATATCTATTTATATAGCTTGATAGAGATTCCGGATTAAATTACATCCGCCAAATAGCAGATTCCGGATTAAATTACAACCGCCAAATAGTCGATTTTAAACGCTTTTACTTTATAATTTACAATTCTCTGACTAAACTCAATTTTCATCCCTCAAATTATCCAGTAACTTGGAACAGTTTTTATAAGCAGAGAAAAAAGAAATTGAGTGCCAAATAAAAGTACATCCGCTTCTAGCAATTTGAGATACAGTACATTTGTATAAGTTGAGTTCGGGTCATAGTTTTACATCACACCGATATTCTGTTACTACAACACGGCAAAAGTTAATATAATCTCCGATATGAATTTTCCATTGTATCAGAATATTTTACAAGTCTATCAATAGTTTATTGTGACGCTGTATTGGGCCTGTGACTCTTTGTTTATGTCATAATAAACAAAACAGTTGAATGGTTCAAATTTATAAAATGATTGATAGTCGGAACTGTGTTTGAGTGACATGTGTGTCAACTAAGCAAAGGTGTTTGACGTGATTAGCATATGAGAACTAAATGAGTCATTATTTTCCCACAAAAGCGCGTTACCTGTTTGTAATAAAGTAAACCTGGGTCCTGAGGGAATAAACTCGTATTAAGGGGAGAGCTCAAGCACCCACCTAGAGGCCAAATATTTTCCGGACAAAGTGGCGTAGCGTGGGGGTTGTTATCCCGGACGCAAATGTTTTAAGGTCGCAAAATTTCGAAAGAAATAATGAGTAATGAAAATAGCGCGCCCTCCTCCTCACGGAACATTCTACATCTATTTTTAACATAATAAACATTGCCATGAAATATTTCTCTCGCTATACATAATACTTGTAATAGGGGGCGCAATACTATCCCTGCTCCGGGTGCTGGTAGCCAACACCACGTCACTGCTTCCATAGGTGGATTCAACGTAGCACTTATTGGCGGATATAATTTCCTCGGATTTATCTTCAATCTCTTAATAAAGGGACGCACGAACTCGCGGTCGTAGCGAAATATTTTCGACGGAATCAGATAAATACGGGAGAAACGACATCACAAACAATACATCAATTGATGTTTCACATTCAATTAGTGATAGTTTGATACTTCGATATCGCGTAGTGTTTATATTTTAAGTATTTCGTTCCTATTTCTATTTTTCGAGATGTTCTATGAATGAACGGATCGCGTCGGACGATAAAGAATATGAGCAAGTCTCGCAGTTCAGGGAAAAGTTGAAAGGAAGTTGGATTGTTTGTATCAGCTCTACGTTCGTAACAGGTTGTAGAACTTTGCTGAAAGCACTATATATATAGATATATATATATATATATAGTGATGCAATAATAGCCAATGCAACATGCATTGATATAGAGTAAAAGCCCGTTACTTCGAATTATAGTTAGCTCGAACTGATTTAATTTACACCGGCAAAATACGTATTAAAATGAGTATCCATTTAGCTCGAACTTTGGTTAACTCGAAGTAATTCGCCTCGTACCATCGAATTCGAACTAACGAGCGTTTTCTGTGCAATGTAACATAGTTACCGTCGG
>QRAM01000210.1:63320-90572 GCA_013436055.1 Halocynthia roretzi | reverse complement strand
CATTTCTGATATTAATATCCGTTGCTTGGAAGTTATTGATTCTGCAAAACATTATTTGTAAGTTGAGCTCCAATGAGAATTACGAATCGTTCGCAAATTATGGTTATTTATCCCACGCAGAATTATAGTCGGTTCGTTGAGTACGAGGTAGACATGCAATGATGTGGTTTCGATTAGTCACCTATTAGTTACGATAATAAGGCTTTGAAGAACTGATTTCTTCAGGAGAAATGGATGTAAACTGCATGTTTCGACATAATTGTAAGATTTACGAGCACCAGTAAGAAAATAACACTGAGAATTTGTTCGTATGAAACTGACTGATTCCGGATAATGATAGTTGGTATACAAAGATTATTTATTCCCTTACTATTGTCTCACGAGCGGTAATAGTTAGTACAGTATAATGTACTTGATAGTGACTCTTCGTATAGTTCTCTTGCTATTTGTTAGGCCAACACTGACAAGGTTCAAGGATGTTGTATCGTGATGATGTCAACCACATCTCATAATTTAATCATATTATTGCTTCACAATGATAACTTATCCCCTTATGATCGTCCCACAAGCTACTAGTTGATATTTGATATACTACAAGATACTGTTAGTTACGTACAGTCAACAAGGGTCAAGATTATGGGTTAAAGTTAGAATTTGGTAAAAATTCGGGCTCGGGTTTTGTTATGGTAAGGTTAGTGGTTAAGGTCGGTCAGAGTCAGGGTTTAGTTAAGATTAGGTGGGAAGCTATATTATAAAGGGTACAAAGATAGCGTAGCACAGTTGGATGTACGTCTGTTGTTGATTGTTTTCAAGATCTGTCAAGTATGTAGCGTTGTATTGATTGTATGGAACAACATTCCCATATTAATAATGAGCGAAGGAGATGTGAAGTCAATGAAGGAAATCTACACACGCTGATTAACAGTTATTGTCGAAGTAAATAATACATGATCTCGTTACAGCTCTGAGATTCTATTATCCGGAATTCCCGAATTCGAAAACCGTTTATCCGAGGATTCGAAACTTCGAAAACCTCAAAATAATGGCAGTTAGGGTGCTTCACCGTTGTTCTCCTTATCTCCTATAATCTACAGGTTATCTTATCATTTATCATTATCTAAGACTGTAAATAATCTATCGGTAGTATTTAACATTGGATTTAATTTTGATCGATTTGTATCTTGGCAGATGTATTTGGTATGGTATTGGCGGGTGTCTTTTGTCAGTACAATATATATTTCACGTTGCATGTGATCGTAATCAATTATCGTAACTGCTTTCAAATTGAACGGATATGTTTCACGTTGGATTGGCGGATGATTATTATTTTGGACACCTCGCCAGTACATCAAATTGACCTCGATATATTTACCATTGTATTGGCGGATGTATTTTAACTCGGTTCAACTCACTATTGCATTTTCACAACGTGTGTTAATAGATTTATGGCCTATGAACGTGGGAATTCTTTTACGAGCGAGTGGACTTGGTGTGGGGTCGATGTACGAATGATTTATGGAGTGAAAACAGACCTGTGCTCTTGGAGATTAAGTAAATAAGTAGAGCATGGGGTAAATTTGGTAAATAAACCCCAACATGACCCTTATCACTTATCTAGGTTCGATAATAACTAAAATATACTTTAAATTTACTAAGTGCTGGGTTTTTGGGGTATTCTTGGTCCACTGCTATGAGGAAAATGACCGATTATCAAAATCAAAATAATCAAAAAAAATACGCAAAATTTTAACAATACAAAAATAAATTTTGAAAATATCGTGACAGTTAATTCGGGTTTCCAACCAAATACGGCCCTTAGAATGACAAAAAAGGCCGATTCCACCCGAAAATTCCACCCATTTTCCTGTATCCCAGAGAGTGTACCGCAATCGCATTGAAAAGTTATTTTAGACATTCAGAAATAACTGGAACATTATTGTTTTGCTGCATTTTTTTCATGTTACGTTTTCTCCTACAGCCAACTGCCCAATTATGATTGATTGAACGGTCAGAGAGATATATTTAAAAGATAACGCCAAAGGACTCTGACGTCTTACCGAACTAATTCCCTACAATTACTGCATTCTGTATCCAAACAAACTTTACTTGTAATCCCGATGTATCGGTTAATTATTTATGCACAGAAAAAATGACGGTGATTTTGCGTCATTACGCCGCGTTAGACGTATCAATTTGCTGCAGCAGTTGTTATTAATGATCCGACCTTATCTCGGTGAGGGACGGGTAGTTCAGGTGGACAGGTGGAGTACAAGCTACAGAAATGACAGCGAAGTCTTGAGATAATTTTGAAATAAAAACTAACAGTACTTTTTCCGAGTATAACACGCAATTTTTGCCTTTAAAACTCTTCAAAAATCGGTGTATTTTACACGGCGTATTATACACGGAGATAAGATTATTGAGGAATTTTGTGTACGTGATGGAAAGGCACAAGTAGCTCAATGCTTGTAAAATGGTTTAATATAGCAACGAGACGTTACATACAGTAAACTGCCTCAATTATCCTTAGCCGTCTCAACTGTAGTGAGTATTCTACTGTTACTATCAATATTAACTATGTCTTCAGGCTTGGAATGAGTGGAAACGCGATTAAATAAGTGCCTTTGATCACAGTGACTTGAGTTCTGACTCAAAATACGTAATAAACATGGGTATAGAGCTTTTTCAGCTATCTGGACGTCATAGTTGGGATGCGCATGATCTTTGGAAAATGACGCCATTCTCACAGTTCGATGTTCTTACAGGTGCTCAAATTTTATGATTGGTTTTTCTACCGTAGTGAGACATGAGCATTGGGAAACATTTTGTGAACTCAATTCTATTAGCGATAGAGTGCTGAAGATATGACGTCATTGAGGTAGAAAGCTGATTGAAAATCCGAACTAACATTGTAGAAATTTTATGCAGACGAATTCTCATACATAGCATTAGGCAGACTGATCTTTCTCCGTATGTAAAAGGTTAATGGGTTGTAACAAACAATCGATTTACGTCAATCCATCAAAGAATAATATGGAAAGGTAGCGTGGGTGCAAGTGAATACAGTAAGGCTTGAAATTTGGCTTTTGATAACAAGGCTAGACTTAAGTAAGACTTAAGTGTTTTGCTCTTAGCACAATGAAAGGTTGCTAAGTCGATATTTTAAGTTTAGACAGTATTTGACAAGTCGTAATTTGCTCTAATCCATAATAAATGCCCATGTTAGCTCGCTAGTACTGTAAAGTACAATATTGTGTAACTTAGTGTACAAGTGCCTGCAAAACCACTGTACTGAATATTTCCAGTGCTGTGTTACCTTCTAATTTGAATTGAGTGCNAGTGCCTGCAAAACCACTGTACTGAATATTTCCAGTGCTGTGTTACCTTCTAATTTGAATTGAGTGCCAATGTCAACTTGCTAGTACTGTAAAGTACAATATTTGTGTAACTTAGTGTACAAGTGCCTGTAAAACCACTGTACTACATCTTCCAAGTGCTGTGTCACCTTCTAATTCAGAATGAGTGCCCATGTCATGTTGCTAGTAGCGTACAGTACAATATTTGCGTAACTTGGTGTACTGCTAGCCTGTAAAACAACTACTATCCCCGACTGCTAGCCAGTTTAACAGTGAAGGTTTGAAACACGACAGAAGGTTTCAAACTTAGTTTAATTTAGTAGTTCAATTTCTATGTTGATTCTATGAATATTTCTAATGTAGTTATACGTAGATGTATTCATAGATATATGGCGGATGGAATTAATAGTGGTGTATACACAGAGAACAATAAATCTATCTTAAGTAGTCATTTCGAGTAGATATAGAGACCAAAAATAGACCGCTTGGCGATTAAGCCAAATCAATCATAATGTACCAATGAAGACTAAAGAGATTTAACGTGTGGGTTATTTGAAGAGAATTTCAAATCTGTTTATCACACGGCATATTTAAGCCTAACTATGATTTATTGATAATTTTAACAAAAGAGTTATTGTAGGTATATCCAGCACAGTATCAAGATTTTTATTTTAGACGCTGAAGGATGTTAGAGCACACACAAATTAATTCACTTTCGATAATTTCTGATGGGATAACTGATTCGGAGTTCGAACAATTACGAATCGAACAGCCTCCTGGAACGAATTAATTCACTTTTCATTATTTCTAATGGGAATAATTGATTCGAACTTCGAACAATCAAGCAGCCTCCTGGAACGGATTAAGGGACGAAGTATGAGGCAACAATCTATTTAAAATCATGCAACGAGGAGTTAACATGTCATATAGTAGGTTTTTACGACCGAATATGCCTGGCAGGATATACCAGGCTGTAAAAAAACTAAATTTCGAATAAGACGAAACGATAAAACCATCTCGTTAAGGAGAGAAACGTGTTTAACAACGATGAGAACAAAAGTAGAGAAACTTGTTAATAGGAAAGAAGAGGCGGGTGGAATAACATCTAGTACGTAATGTAATTGCAGTTAGTAGTGAGATAAGAATACAATGTACTTCTGTTTTGTGATAAGCTTATATACAGATTTACTGCTGTGATGAAGGCAGGAATTACCAATGGACCGAGTAGACCATTGGCCTTGTAGGTATCTGACGCTCCACTGAAACTAATTTGTCGCGCATCATACCGGCGTAAACCTTGTTACAAGTGAGGAGATTATATACAGATTTAAAACTGTGATCAAGCCAAGAATTACCATTATGGTTTGGTGCCATACCTTATAGCATTATTACCATTATTATCTCTTACCCACTTGTCTACAAATTCTGAATCAGACTCAATGTACATAGCTACATTACATTACAAAATATAAATATCGCTCAGTTTCAATATTTGACAGAACCTCGAGTCTCCTCTATCACATATCTGTAATCTACTTCGCAAGCTTGGGTTAGCAGGTTTTTTACTACGCTGAGTTATTTCTCGACCAAGTATAGAGATTGATAAGCCAACAGCAGTAATTTTATTCCTTGTCAAAGATGAGGATGATATGTAAATGTAAACACCGAATGCCCCCTATAGCGCTCCCTGACCTCTGTCTGCCCATTCAGGAGTTCACAGCGCCCATAGAGAGCGGTACGTTGAGTTTGGGCCACACACGCTAAGAACAGGTGATCTATTGTATATGCTCTGATGTAATGAGAAAGTTTTGATTCATTTTGATCTGTAGTTTGCATTAGTGAGCATTTTGAAATCAGCTTCTGAATCACGTTGATATTTAGTGATTCGATGAAATAATTCATTCAGGAAGTCATTTAATTGAACTGAGAACAGAATACGCTGAGATTCAGGAAATGATCAGAAAAACATAAAATTTTCCTCGAATTTCCCAGACCTAGTCATAGCTAGCTACATTGCATTGCATTGAATGGTACAGTGGGTACCTGGGTGCCTTGTAAATCGCACAACTCTAACTTCATACGATCCATACTTCAACTTTCGAGAGATTCGGAGTTCGACCGTTGATTCAACGTTCGAACTGCGCGCGTAGTAAAAAATTCGCTCGATGCAAAAAACATGTTTGTGATCTGCAGCATATTATAATTGCGGTGAGTGGCCGAAATTGACGCGGGAATAATTAAAATTGAAACTTTGTTAACCGCAGCATGAATTTTACCAACGACCTCAAGCTAACCGGTTATTTTGGCGGTTGTATTTTTACTGTCTCCAGTCTTGCATACCTATCACTGGCTCCATTGTATATATTATCTCATCGCTCTCATGATAATGCATCAGTTAGTTAAGATTTATGAGCTGTCATCATATCATCAATCAAATTATATCATACGAACTAGACTTGTAGTAGCTTATGCAGCGGGCCATGAACAATAGCTCTGTTACGTCATAGGTTTTTGTGACGTAAAACGAGGTTTAAATAATAGTGAATGAACAATAGCATAATAATTTAAATTCAAATTCAACGCTCTAGTGTGTTGATTTCTCAATACACAAGCACCCAGCGTCATTTTTAACGTTTTAATATTTTCTGAACATATTTGCAAGCGCATAATCATGCTCAGCGCCAACTAGCGGATTCAATATTTTAGAATTAGACATCGAAATGTTTTGTATTCTACAATCGTGTGCATTGCTTATTATCACTTTATTGAGTTCACATCGAGGTGTTCTTATCGGTAAATGATATCAATATCATGACGCTTGGGGGCATCAATGCAAAATTACATGCGCTTTGATGTCTTATATGAAGATGGCATGGAGCGACCACAAAACAAACAAATAATACCGTTTACCAAATGTTGGTTTAATCGATGAAATGGTGCGATTCGTAAAAAGAAAAGGAAACCAACGTAAATCGGGCGGTAATAAAAAAAGTTTATCGAGAAATAATGTAGAGTTAGATATTTCGGTATTAATGACTTTTTTCATACACCGGATCATTTTTCAATCAAGTATAGAGAATGATAAGCCAACGGCTGTTATTTTTCGACCAAGTTTTTCCGACCCTTCTTCTGATATTTTCTTGCCCTTGAGCCTTGCCCTTGAGTTAAAAATATCAGTTTTTATATTTGACTAACGATTCTCTCCTATCACATATCTGTTATCTAATTCCAAAACCAAAATAGTTATTTAATAGTCACTTATTATGTCAGGTTCCTAAATTAGAACTGAGATGCGAGCAAAGCCAGAACCGCGCAGTCGCTTAAAAATGCATTTGCCAGGAACATATGTCAACATGCGTCAACAAGAATGTCGTACAACCATCCCAAGGGACAGGCCAAACTGCACTTCGGCAATCATCATCGTGAAACTAAGCTAATGATATAAATGGTATCGTACAGACAAGGCAATTTGTAAAGCGTGTTAGATGACGTGTTGTTCAGTGAGATGACGTCATTGATGACGTCAGGAAGGGTGGATAAGGGTATCTAGATGGAATACATTCACCAAGGTATGATCAAGTTGAGTAAATCTGCCAATTAGAAAGCCGAGCTATAGAAGGCTGAGAGCATTGAAACTGTTTTCAATATTTTTCGTAGGAATTAACTGAATTTATTTAAATATTACATAAGCAGATCTACCAGGCCTTTCCAAGTAGATACTTTAATGTTAAGCACCCTAGGCATATATCGAGATACTTATCGTGGCTGTAGGGGGCGTTAGGACAGTCCAAAGTAGGGCCCATTCTGACCCACACGAGCGCCGGCCCCTTTTATCATTTGTTCAAGTATCATTCTGGAAACCTTGGTGTAAATTTAGTAAATAGAAGTTAAGAAATATCGATGTAGAGTAAAACAGACAAACAAACAGACAGACGGACAAGTTCTTGTGCTTATTATATTGTTTATATGATTATTGATTATGAGAAGGCGATAATTAAGGAGGCCTTGTAGCGAGCGAATGAAATATTACAATAAAAACCAGAGGCAGAAATTCAGTTAACCCTTGTTCAACAGACTGGAATGGACTGGAATTATAATGGACCTAAAAGGTTGCTGTAACCTTGCTGAAGGTCACCATCATCGCTGCGCCACTTCGACATAATGACATGACATGAAATAAATGAATAAATTCCTTGAAAATATATTTAAAATAACTCTAATAAAATTCTTAAGGAGTTATCTCCGGTTCACGTTCCCCCTTCTAGTGTCATTTAATGACATAGTGCGAAGTATTACTGTATCTCACGCTTATGTATTCGTCCGACATCAGAGTAATGTTGATTGACATGTTGTAATTCATTTAGCAATGACTGCATCATATTCGCATTAACTATTTCGTCGATACAACTAGCGCGGAAGCAATGCTGAGTTAGATAATTTAATTAAAATGATTTGCTGACTGAGCTATCTCACCCACATGTAAGCGAGTGCACTGTGGGAATTGAAAATCGTGAAACTCGTATCCACCCGTTTTATAAATTCCAATATTGTATCATCATATTTTGGTAATTTTTTCGCAGTAAGCGATTACGAAAAAAACAAGGAATCATGCGTTTATAAAGTCGCTTCTTCCTGCTCTGATTCTGGTAATAGAATCCATGTGTTACAACGCATTACAAATCCTTCAACATTAATTGCTCGCGTTCACTAGTGGTTTTAGTATCGGAGCGATCGTGTTTAGGACAATTCTCAGGAGATTACATAACACATCAATACTTCCACAATTACAGCTGTTGATAATTGAGTTGTTGACACGAGTTCCCCATTCACTAAAACATAGTCTTTCGGCCATATTTGAAAGGGTGACATAAACTTTCTGGTCAAGGCAGACCCCAGTACAGAAATTTGCATCAACAAAAGCAGTTTTTATGCAATTTGTTAATTTATAGATAATTGAGTTTGAATTGAAAGATGTAGTTGTAATTTTGTGAATGAAAAGATTAACGAGATTGCCTTGTAATTTTGAGTTTATAATATGGTAAAGTTATCTTAAAGATGGGCGTCAGTGCTCGTCATCGGCGCTTTTTCCCAGTAGGTACGCTATTGATATCAAAGGACACTAATCTTCTGGTAAAGTCAGATAAACCGAAGTTTACGTATATAATATATCATGGTGAAAATATTCTTTTTTTTCAGTTTTCTAGCTAAAACATTAATACTCTATTTTACCTAAATATTCAAATCTGAAACGACGAACGAAGAGGAAAATGGAACAGCAGGTAAACTATATAAATAAAAGCTGCACTTATTAACATTCCCGATCGCAGAAGCCAATATTCGTTTTAGTAGTAGTAGTAGTAGCACCTGATTTATCGTGGTAAAATGGAGCACAGTAAAAATGTGATGTGGCTGTGGATGTGATCGGATTCTGGAATGATATATATTGATATAAAAATGATTTTGAATGCTAAGTGAGGGTACTGGAGTCCATAAGTCATATCATAATGGATTAAAATTCAAATCTCGATTATCTGAGCGTGTGGCAGGCCTGAAAAGTTCCAATAATCGATTGATCACAAGAAACCAAAGTTCCTGGGGTACTATATATATACGAAAATGAAATACTAACTCTAAGCCAATTTTAATTTTAAGGCTTGTGGTACCTTTTCGAGTATAATTTATTATTTTATTTCCCATTTTCAGATCGCGCAAACCCTCTGGCTGCCTCCTGGAGTCTGTTTATTAAATCCCGTTCCCACAATGCAATTTCAACCTACGTCACATCATCATATTGCGTCACAGCACATGACGTCACAATTAATAAAACAGCAAATGCTAACGCATACAGGTACAATATTGAATGTCATTGTCGGACTTAACAATGGTTTACTGAATATACCGACAACATTACTGTTAATATTTTTGCAGTACCACCAACAAATTTCTTCCAAAATCAACAATTACTTCAACCTACTCAACTACTACAAGCAGGACATGTAAGTGTTTTAGCTTCCATGTATAGAGTTCCCCGACCGAGACAATTCCGATTTTGAGCTCTTAACTGGAGTCTTATAATACGAAGCAATGGTGTTAGCTCATTACGTTCTGGGAAAAAGTCTTTAAAAAATTCAAAAACGCCAGTGAGAATCATGGTATACTCCATTAATATTATAATTCATTCATCGAAGAATAGCCAGTGTCACGTATGCACCAATTGCCTTCCCTAGTATTATTGTTCACTCTCAAACAATTCATGTACCCTATTTCAGTAATATGTTCAATTTGCGTGCATTTAATTGTACGTAAAAAACAACGTCAGAATATTCACAAATTTAATCCTTTATTACTTTTTTTTCTGAAGAATTTATTCCACATTCCGGGTCTATCGCTCGAAAGCATTCTACTGCCACCTTCCGGTAAGCAGACATACGAAATCCAACCACCAACGGCGCCAATGATGGAAATTCCAATAAATCTTCAAGTCGACAAACAAATTTCGTTACCAACGGTAAGATATTATTACGTCACAAATTAGTTACTCTGATGACGTAAATAAACGTAAAACAAAAACTTAATTGTGATTCATAGAGCACAACAATACTTCCACATTGTGAAGCAACATTCCAACGACATCTGATTGCGTCGAAGGTTACGAAAAAGAAGAGAATCTCTCCTTCGGCGAAGCGGAGGAGCAGGTGAGAGATTATATTGTTATGTAATAATGAATATAGGATAATAGTTACGGCGGCAAAAATTAGATGATAATTTAAACTGATTTTATTTTAGATTACGCTTGATTGCATTTCTCGAATCGAAGAAAAAGCAACAGCCGTGTGGCAGTACAGAGCAGACAGACGAAAACAAGTAAGCTGTTTGATTGCCATCCGCCAAATATCAATAACACATACCGCAATAAACCGCTTAAATAAATATAGAATATCCAAAATTTAGCATCCGCCAAATCCAACGACCAACGTATATGCTATGGCGGGTGTAAAATATGATGATAAATAGTAAAATAGTTACGTCGAAATGCCTTATTAAAGTCACTGTTTTGTGATAATGATAGTTGGTATACTACATGATAGTGACACCTCGTATACTTTTACTTCAGTCTGTTAGTTACGTACAATGTATACCTCTTCGTAGTTACCTCTCATAATTTAATAGGTTTATTGCTTCACGTCTATAACTTATTCGCTTACGACTGCAATTATTTAATACTTCGTCCTATTACAGAATACATACAGTTATATCAGTCACATAAATTCTAGTTATTGTACACGAGATATTAGAGCACAGTTCACATCAATAAAAGATAATTACTGCTGGTAAATATATTCTACTACTAAGATAACCAATGCTTATTGCTATATAGTAACTGAAGTCCATGAGGAATCTAAACAGCACTACATGACATATTATATTCATTGTTATATATGTATTCACTACACTAGTACTGACCCGTAGTAATATTGCTACTGTTATTGTTCACTCTCAAACAACCCTTCTACTCTATCCATCTCAGTAACATTATACACGATAATACTTCACTATCACTCGTATCATTAATACAACCTAGTTTAGCGAGTGTCACATAATGCCTTCTCTAATGTTATTGCTCAAAGCTATCGTGCAGATACGGTTAGATACTTAATAGCAATAAACTCGAAAAATCTAATATTACATCAATACAGTGCAAGATAATATAACATAATATTGTAGAGCACAGGAAAATTGTACTCACGTTTATAATCGGCTCCCATCGTATCCATAACCTAACCACAGACAAAAATTTCACACTAACACAGATACGCACTGTTTTACTTCACCAATTATTACTATCACTAATTAATCAACCCGGGATTTTTCGCACCAACGTATTCAATCGTCTGAAACAAGATTCCTAGAGGGTATACTCCGAGATTTGTATTAAATCAATGTTTTTATTTTCTCAGCACAAATCTTCCTTCAAGCTCTCCTGACGTCACAGCTACTTCACCAGTAACCACGACACCGTTAAGTGATGACGAACAAGCTACTTTCTGAAGAAATAATGACTTCCAATCGTACTCACTAGCGACATCCACCGGTCGAAATAACAAGACTCGTACGGCCGTGTAAACTATATCCTCCATTTTCTTCAACTTTCAACAATATATTTGTTTTTAATGATTCGTTTTTTTTAACATGCTATTGGCGGATGTGTCCCTGAAGGGAATATGTTCCAATGGGGCGTTTATTTGATTAATTTTTTTGGTCAGCGAGAAACTGAACGAACAACTTCGCCGTTAAAATTGTCAGACAAAGTCACAAAAGCCAAATGAAAATCACAGATATTCAATCTTTTGATAATATTTCACGAAATAAAACAGCTGTTTAAATTGTAAGCTACAAAAATATCATTCGAGATGAAAAATCACATTATATTTTCTGTTAAATCCATTTCTCCCGTTTATAAGCCCATCATGGTGGTTTATTTGTACATAAAATTCAGGTCTGAAGCTTTTAAATGACTGTCGATAATACAATGGTTAAGTGTTATTTATCTGGCCGCTGAGGTATTTCCGGGCTCTGGGGGCATCTTTTTGGGAAAATAACGCCACCCCGACCTGCGCTGGGATACCCTGAGCCACCTCACCAAATTTGATTGAAATCGGTTCAACGCTTGATTTTGTATAACGTAAAACTGGCGAACACACATTCACTTTATTTATATAGATATCCAGAACTAGAAGTTAAAATCTGGGTCAATAGCTTAATTCTATATCTCAGTAAATCACACACATCGGTGCGAAATATTTTTACTTCTTGTAGCATTGTTGCACTATTAATATTGCTTATCATTGTGGATATGTATTCAGAAATAAAATTGTGTCACTACGTGTGAGAATTTTAAGTGTTGTAATTTTATGTGTTTCTCAATCTCATTAAGTTCATCAGCATGAAATAATACAGAAACTGTAGCTCATGAGTCTCTACCCAAGTCTAGAGAAGTGTTTCGATACTGTATATGACAAAGATAGAAGCGTGTGAATTATTTTGCATAAAATAAGGAATAAATAACCAAAATAATCACTAAAATTTGTTGCATCGTAAGCAAAGGTAAACAAAGTGACAATTCGTCTATTTATCATCAAACTACCCTGGAATCTTATTTTTCCTATTACTTTTTAACCTACCTCCCAGCGCAGGGAAATGATACAGAAACAGAAAATAGAGTCTATGATGAGCATTGAAATTGCATCTCTGTACAAATATCTGACGTTCATCTTTAAGATAACTTTACCATAATATCGACTCAAAAATTAACGGTTGATTAACAACTTATGGAACTACATGAAAATTGCAACTGAACCTTTCATGCTTTCGCTTATGCATTTCACAATCTGAATGAACCTCAGATGGTTAGGGATCGACTTATACGCCGCCATATACAGTAGTTAAATGGTAGTTAATCCTCGCAGCTCGTGATTTCATGAAGCAGACAAAGCATCTTGTTATTGTCTTGTTATCCTAGTGGGAGTTGAAGCAACAGAAAGTAAGAACTTTGATATTTACAGTGGAGACAAAGAGTCGGAAACATTACAACTGCGGTGTCTGAGACGAAACGACGAAACGACAAAATAACAACAAAGAAATAAACGGATGTAGAACATATGTCGGTAGATCAGGCTACTAGTACTGAAGTGGTTACTTTTGAAAGTCCAGCGCTACTACAGTTCAAATTTTGCTACTTTTTAGCTGAAATAATCTGGGCTAACTTGGCCAATTCACGGGAAGAAATGATCGGTTATTACTACATTCATAATATATAATAGTTTTTTGATGACACATAAAGATAACTATTTTTAATTTATCTTATTGGGGTTTCAGTTGGACTACTTTTGTTACAACATATACAGATTTTTTGGTATCCAGCTCATCATGTCTCGATTTAGCTCCAACCGCCAGCAAATATCATTCAGCATAGCATGATAGAAGGTCCGGTTAGTTCAATATTTATAGAGGTCCGGTGAAATATATTTACATGCATTTACATGCAATGTGGGTGAACACGGTAATAATTATTTCATCCTGGAGCCTGAGGTCCAGCTTCAACACTCGAAAAGTCCGGATTCGGACCGCGGTCGTCCAGTTGAGTAGCCCTGCCCTATACTACAAGCATTCCGTATAGACACGAACTGCATTTAATAAAATGTGAATAAAAACAGCTTCAGTAGTAATTTGAAGAAGCCGTTCCTTCTGAATGCCCTGCGCAAGGACAAAGGACTGCTGAAATAGATCATTTCTGATGAAAAATGTTATAAGTGTATTTTTGAAGTGAGATGTTTTCCCGAAAGTGCTTTTGATCCAGGTAGATGGTAGCCCTGGGCATAAAAGATCATATATGGATATAGGACCAATGGTCCAGAGAGATTTTTAGAAAAATTATGGCCAAGGGTTGCTCATTTCTGTACAGTATATACAGCATATAATATCTTTTGAGCAAGTAAAAAATCACATTTCATGGCTTTCTTATATTCATTTCATTTCACAAACGCAATATTCCTTCTATGTGTGACATGAGCGGCAAAATATCTTTGTATGTATAAAGTATGAAATTTTCTATTGGCGTGAAACTCAGCGCTATTGCAAGCAAGTGGTGCAACGAGGGTGCTACTAGCTTATAGCGATGCAATTACGCAGAGTTGGGAGAGTTATATTGTAAACTGCGACGCACGTTTCATGTAGAAGCTCGCAAGCAGCGAAGTCTCTGCGGGAATGAGTTGTTCTCGAAGGGAAAAAAATTATCTAACGGTTTTATTGCATGACGATGATATAAAGTGTTGACAACGTCAGAGTGGAGTCGAGTAGACAGTTCCGCGATCTGTATGGTAAAGCAATTATATGATATTTGAATGATTTGACATTCGTAACGCAAGTAGTGAGTTTACCTGTATACATTCTACACATTATTAGAGGGTTATTTATTATATACTAAAACTTTAGAGGATTTAGTTGAAGCATTCAGTCGAAAATGACGAGAATAGTAATTTTAATATCACACATAGAAGGAATATTGCGTTCGTGAGATGAAAGGAATATGGGAAAGGCATGAAATGTTATTTTTTTTCAATATTATTGATATAAGATATTACCAGTCATTCCTCAAATTCAGCAATCCAGTATTTTAGCGCAGTTCAAATAGTATTACTCTGCACATTAATACAAGATTTGATTATATACTACCAGCCTTTTCTTTAAAAGACTTATTGTAAGTATCCAGTCGATGATAAAATAGTAAAGTAATTTTTACCCGGCAGATAGAAAGAGTTAGAGCAGTCCCAAGGCATGGCCGAGCTCTGAGGAATGATATTTGGAATAATAACGCCACGTTATGCTAGGATACCCTAAGTCACCACATTAAGTTTAGTTCAAATTGGTTCAACCGTTCCCTCTACATTCGCTAGGCAAGTAGTGAGCTTTCCAGTATTATAGTACAATTTAAAAAGTATCATTCAACATCTATGCATAAATTAACACAAGGTTTTGTTATATAATAGAAGAGCTTGCCAGGGTAAGCCTTGAAGGGACCTAGGGTAAATATTAAGTCGAAAATGACGGCGGTGGTAAGTTCTTTTTACCCGGCATTTTCCTCTGTATATACTGGACTACGTGTTTCTGATAGATAATATGTGATCTAGATAAGTAAAAAGTTCAATGTTGAAATACAGCAAATATAGTTAGCTGGAAATCAAAGTGGCCAGGCTAATTACTTCGAGTTAACTAATGTTTGAGTTTGTACTAACAGAGCGACTTAGCCTTTAAACGACTTTATCTAAGCATCGATAAGCAAAGCTAAACGTTCAACACAATCACCGTCTTCGTAAGAGGATAAGTTTATTCAGATACAGACCAATAGTCAGTGCGAGAAGACAAGTTTTAAGATCTCGACGAAGAGGAATTTTTTGATAAAATTTCAATTAAAATTTTTACTCATTTTCAGCAATACCTACATTCCTAACAATAATATAAACAATCTTCGTACAATGCCAAGTATTATGATGTCATCAAAGATGGCTGACAACATAATGACATCTTCACCCGAGGGCCAAAGTCATATCATATCGAATGATGTATTTATTACGTCACCAATGCATTCGGTCGAGGGGGAGAGATCGACTCCTGACATCAGAGACCTCAGTGATAATTTTATAAATCCGCCAGAGCACATAGGCGGTATTGGAAATGGCGGATTTAATTTGAACGAGATCACGACAAGTTCTGCGATCGAGAATCTTTGTTTCATTACGAGCAATTCGACTTCGTCATATCAGAATGCAACATTGAACTGCAACTCGTCCGAGCAATTGATATTTTCACCAAGTGGAATATTTGAAACTAACAATACAACAGGTGAGACTCCGAAATTTACTTTTATTCACTTGGTAGATTACCTTGTTTTTCTCCCGACCCCTCCATTATTGCTGAGCCATTATGAATCATATTTTTCCATATCGTTATTTTTCTGTCACCCTGATCCCATATCTATCCCATGTCTATTAATACGCTGGCATCTATTCCGGTGTATAAGTTAAAAACTAGGGATTGACTGATACACTGAACCTGAAGTTGTCGATACATGACAGAGACGATAAGGCCGAGACACTGCTAGCAGGCCTACATCCATACATCATGTTAGTCTTGTACCACAACTTGTATGAAAGATCTAATTTCTATATACTACTTACATGCTAAGCTGCTGGTTAACACATACAAATTCTTGATTGTTAGATGGAGGCTGCATTATTTTGGTGATCTACTTATCTGGCGAATTTAGGCTAAAACCTAAGATACAGATCAAAATGTAGGGGTTTCATTTAATTTCACGTAAACAATTATATTACAGGTGATGTTAAGCTCAGCAACAGCGAACTCACTCTGGACGATGACGTCACCAACACAAATGACGTAGGCGAGTGGAAAACGTGCGACATTTTTGATACCAGCGTCAACCTGTCGACGAAATCGCAGCAAATCAATTCTCAAAACGAAATCAAATTGAACTATGACCCTACAGATTACCTCGATTTGAATGACGTGGACGCTTTCGAATTCGAGTTCGAAAATTCAATTGCTGACGCTTCATTACGAAATAATAATCTTACATTCAATACGTCACAAATACAAACTCAGTCAACCAATCAGAACGAAAAACATCATATTTTAAATCTGTCCATACTAGAACCGACTTTTTCGGATGACGGAGATAAAGATGGGTACATGCACGCCAATAATTCAGTTTTACCCTTCAACCCGCGCCCAGAACTCCAGATATTGGGTCAGGATTTCAACGGACACTTAAATTTATTAAGTAGTCCCGAACAACTGCTTGAATCGACCCCAAATCAAATGGATTTAACCACAGATGCAAACGTTATCCTAAACCCCCATGACTTGAGCTCCCTTGCGGAATTTTTAGCCGTGTCCCCGGATCGTAACGCTATTATACGGAATTCTCTGACCCCAGGACGCCTCGCGCCGTGCTCGACCTTACTTCCTGGTTCAAAGATCGCGACCCTAAAATCAATGGACAAGCCTTACATCCCGGTTCACGACCTCACGATTACGACGACCAATGAGATGGTACATACAGTGACTCCGGGTCAATCCATCATCTCCAACGCATATTCCAACAGCGTGGATCACCTAGACATTTCAAACGCGATAGATTTGACCAATCAAAACGCGTATCCATTTCAAATCGGCCAATCAAATTCTAATATAATTACAAATACGACAAACACGGGGTTCGACATCACCAACGCAAAGATTTTCAGTATTTCGGATACATTGAATGATAGCGGGTTCGCAAGTTCTAATACGGACGCCTCTGATGCCACGTACAGCGACCATACGCACCAAGGAAGCCATACAAGCCATCCCAACGGTCACCAGTGCCTTGTGTGGGCGTGCAAAGCATGCAAAAGAAAAACAGGTCCACATGACAGGTGAGGCAGTGGATTTTATATTCTAAGTGTAATCTAGTTGTCTTGTTTTCAATATTTTTAAAACACGGTTGACTTAAAATAGTTCCTTCCTTATAAAAAAAAAGCTGATAGCTTATAGATTAGTTCACGTTCAAATTAACCATAGGACGATATGTGTAAGTTATCGATAGTTTTACCCAAAATGTCTGTCTCGAAATATTTTATCAGTACGACCGAATTATCTCTGTGGACCATTTGTCGCTTCACTGCTTTAAAGTATATACGAGTTTAGTAATGTAAAAGGGTGGTGATAGTAATCCAACGGCATTTATTTCACTGATTTCTACTGTCTTCCATACATCACAGCATAACCAGATTTGCGAAATTAACGCGATTTTTTTCCATATTTGCAGACGCCGGGCAGCAACTCTGAGAGAACGACGCAGATTAAAGCGAGTGAACGAAGCTTACGAGAATCTGAAGCGCTGTGCATGTTCAAACCCAAACCAACGCCTCCCCAAAGTTGAAATTCTCCGAAACGCTATTACCTATATCGAGAACCTGCAGAGGATATTATACGAAGCAAGCGAGAACGGAGAGAACGAATATCGCTCTAAAAACGCCACACACGCGTCAGCTATCAAATTCATGACGTCATCGTTCGAAGATGATGACGTAAAACCGTTCGCGAAAAGAATAAGACTCGATAATACGTCATCGGTAGTCAAGCGTGGAAGTCACGTGAAACCGGTCAGGAACGAATCTCTTACGTCGGGAATGATGTCACAAAATACGTCACTGATTACGCAATCAATGACATCAGCTAGCATCGCAACTTTGATAACCGATTCGGATGTGTCATCGCTCGCTATGAATAAGGTAAGACGGTGATGAACGTTTAATTATTTTATATTAAATATCAATAAATTAAAAATGAACAAAATGAATTCAGAAATCTTAAAAGCCGTCGCATTCCATATTACAGTTGTTTTGGGATAGCGTAGAGTAGACTCGCTTTTCGGTTATACTTTCTTCATGTGTTGTGAAACTACGTTGGTGTAAAATCGAATACTTATTAGACTTCAATGACCGAACGACAAAAACCATTTAAGTCTTAATTCAACGGATTCTCTATTAATAACGGGCCGCTAATGATTTGGGAATTTGCAGCTGTTGCTCCAACACAGGAGAGAGAGAGAGATAGAAAGAGGGGAGATGAGGAAGTGTGAGTAATAAAATAATGACATCAGTCGAATATCCGTTATGACCGAAGGGCCAAAGGGCACACCTGCAATCAGGGTTGTTTATGATATTGCATTCCCCGGTAATTATTATACATATAAATTACAATCTCCCGAAGTGTTGTACGTATAATATACAGGGTTTGGAGCCTGTGAAAATCATATACAGTAGACGCCACTCATTGATGCTTTGGGACAGTCTCTCTTTGATAACAATAACTGGCTGATAACATTAAGTGAGGGATATGAATAAGATATAAATATGTTTTGAGGAAGATTAATATTGATAACAATAACCGACTGATAAAATTATTATCAAATTTTCTAAAAAGACGCGTAACTATATCTTCCACATTCTCTAAAAAGCATTCTGTGCTCTAATAAAGCTCGCCATTATTACTGATGAATGGTCGATTGTATACGTAACAAATCCCTTGCTGATTAACTCGAGCAGTTACTTCTTGTTACGTCACAGATTATAAATTACTTTTCTACAGTTAATGTGAAGTTTTACACAAGGGAATGGATTATAGAACTCTAAAATATTCATGATAGTTTATTTCAAATATGTTAACCCGTTCCCCGCGCATTAAAACATTTAACGTTTGCCCACCTTGTATTCGTGGAACACCCAAAAATAAGCTACAACTATGTTCTTAACGTTTACCCCTATTTGGACCCCACAAACTTTGTCATAATCTTCTTAATACTATTATTATATATTAACATTTTTTTCTACGTTACAGGAAACGACTTGTGATAATTCTATGATGATCGATTTGAAAGCAGAGCTTGGACAACTAATAAAAACATCAGGAAATCATGATGCTGTTCTTATTACTGACATCAGTGGAAGGTACGTAAAACCTCAATGACGCTGTCGCTATATTATACTGTACAGTGATGCCTCATACTTCGTACTTGATCCGTTCGAACTCTGAATTGTTCGAGGTCAGAATCAGAGTCTGGAAGGTATGAAGTAGGGGTCATGCGAAGTACATGACATAATACAAAGTACTGGTAGCACTGTACTTGCTTACTGTATTATGGATAGCTAGATACGGATGAATAATTAAGGATTGGCCCCGCCTACTCCACATATTATACAGTGAATTCCCTAGTTTCACAATCTCACAGTAACATATATAGATACAGCTATATATATAGGATATTAATATTGTATTCCTTCTTGATTAAGTCGCTAGGGGGCGGTAGTAAGAGGATTTCATCCTCTCCTATCCTTAAGAGATCCGAGTTTTCTTTGTTGATTCATTATTCTAGGATTCATAAAGTCAGTGTGATGTAGACAATTACCATTGTGAATAATATAACCAGATGTCTACTTTAAACGGATTTTTATTGTAGTATTTGCCGTTTTCTGTTTATTCTTTGATTTGAACCGACTTAACTCAGGACGGTCGGCGCCAGCGATCTGGCGTCTCGCCACGTTTATTCTCCGGGGAAATGGTAAAGTGTAATAACCGCGAAATATGTATGGTACACGAGACGCGCATGTCGGGAATAACTCAGTGGATAGTGGTGAATGTTAATACATACAGTGCTAGCTCGGTACCACGACGTCAGAATTACGATTTCGTAGCAAAAACCCTTATTAAACTGAATGATAGTTTGAACTTCGGCTTGCTCGAAGTAATTTCCTGGTCTCATTGACTTCGGGCTAACTGTGCATTGAACACTCGTTACCTCGACTTTCTATAGCTCATAATTCAAGTTAGCTCGAACTGAATTGGTTGACCCTTGAAAACTAGCTTTCACTGACTGATTTGCGTGTTGGGGCTTTAGGGCCGTGTTTTTCTTATTTAAACTCAATATTTGGAATCAAAATGAAGTTGAATTTAAATACGCGTAGTTTCAATAAGTACGTAATAAGTACGTAGACATAGTTATATTTTGTTCCCATTTACTCATCATCTTTTATCATGTTTTATAGGTGATAAAGTTGAAACGAAACAACTAAACGATTGCTTATTCGTCAAGCAATCCTTTCAAATAAAAGCACGAGTTGTCGGATGATACAGAGAAACCACTTCTGCAGCAAGGCATTGCCTTTGTCCGTTCACGCTCAAATATTTAATATCAGGAATAGCAGTCGGTAAGGGCGCACGGGCTCCGGAGCATCTTTTTCTGAAAAATACGCCGCCACGACTTGCGCCGAGATACTCTTAGTTAACTTTGGTTCAAATCGATCCGATTGTTTGGTTCCGTACAGTGGACAAACAAACTTCCACTTTTATATACAGTGGTGCTTCGTACTTCGTACGTTCCAGACTTCGAATACTGAATTTATAAGAAATTCTATAATGAAAACTTGCGCTTGCTGCGTGATGGGCAGCATGAAATAATTGCAGTAAACTGTCGAATTTGCCGTGGTAATAATTAAAATTGACACTTAGTTAACACCAGCATGAATTTTTCTGGGAACGAATTAATTCCCTTTCTGTTATTTTCATACGGGATAACTGAGTCGGACTTCGAACGATTCAGAGTTCGAACGGCCTTCTGGAACGGATTGAGTACGAAGTACGAGGCACCACTATAAACAGATAAACATATTGTACTTGGAAACTATTATTTTTATTACTATCGTGACTTTCTTAGATATTTACATTCAAAATTCAAAAATCCATTCGAATCACGTACTGTTACTGCCTTTAGTCATTTGGTTTCCAATGAAACAACTGGCCAATGAAATGTGCCAAAAATATCAAAGATGCCTAACTTGTTCAATTCTAGGAAGTTTTTTATATAAATATTTTCTAAACTATTGATAAAATGTGTTTTTGTTCGAAAATAGAATGAGCTTTATATATTGCGAGTGAATCCATGGTTTTATAGGTATACCAGAGACCTACAAGGTTGCACGACATTATTTTCTATCCTCGGCTATCGAATATATAATATAAGCAGTATGAAATCCAGTAATATGACCTTGTAATTGCCCTAATACAAACACATACACATACTCGCTGCGTAAGAATATCTGAAATAATTACTTATTAGGTCACAAGAAACGCAGAGCTCAAAATAAATTTATATTTTCTGCATTAACACGACGATTCCTTTAGCGACCACAACTGTTTCGCATGTGACGTAAGAATCAACAATTCTGTGGCAATTTTTCATATTGTTTACCTTATATGTCGATTATATTGTCATAAAAACTCCCATATATTGATAGTCATTTGCATTAAATAGCACTGCATGCGTAAAAACATATTCGTAGCGTTAAGATATATTATGATTCAATAATGTTTCCTGGTTAGCTACTTATGACGTATCAGAGAGTATAATGCTCAGCAGTTATACTGGTAACTAGCAAACTTACTGAATTACTGATGAATTGATAGAGGCGTTATAGTCGCGGTATCCGGTATTTCATTTTTAATACATACAGGGAATGTTGCATTAAATGAAATAAGAGACAGCGACAGTAGGAAGAGATAGTATGCATTATAAGTTAAGTTATAACGTAATGTGTATTAAAGCGTACAGTCAAGCAGGGGAGATTGAAGGTGTATACTACCACTGTCATATACTATTATATATATATAGTAGCTATTACTTAGCTTATTGAAAGTCAATGCAAAGTTATTATCTTCAAGGTGAGACTACCCCAGGAAAGATCATAGGAACATTTATATAATATCATAGATTGGCTATTGAAGGTGTACTGATAATTTGGCCGTGATGAAACCGTACAAAGAAGCAGTTAAACTTCTCGGTAATGTACAACTAGCTGTAAGTATGAATGAACTATCAATTGTACATTGGTGTAGATATATGGCTCTTATATATTGCTTGAAAAATACATCTTAGATTGCATATCAAACGTGTAAGAAATTAAATGATAATCTATATATGTTAAAGCCGAGCGAGGAACAGTATTGTACTAACTAGCAACAAGCATGGATGAACTATCAGCTGTAGTTCAATGAAGTAGCTGTATGACTTCTGATTCAGAGGGGGGCATTTACATAGTTTGTCACCCTCAACGCACGCTCCATATATACAGTGTAACCTCGTTACCTTGACGTTACTGTCACTATCCTAGATTCATATGTATACGCAGTCAAAGCTCGAAGTCAACAAGGCAAATTATTTTGAGCATTCCGCACATTTGTTTTGATTGGAATTTTGCCAGGGCCGATCGAATCAGTTTGATTATATATTCTACTACATTCATTATAGCGTAAACTAAATCAGGCGAGGTCAAAGGAGTATATATTGTCATTATATTTTGAACTTTGACCTGTTTAAAAATCAAGTATAGTTTCATACAGTATCATATACAGTAATGTTTGTTTGACAAAGATATATATGCCGGATTATAGGAATAGATACCTTCAATTCTGGTTAATTGGGTCACATTCGGACCGGTTTACTGATAACCTTCACTGACTGATCTTCAGCAAACTTAATTCATAAGCGCGAGGTAGCAGGGGAACAATCAAATTACCTCAAGCTAACAGCAGTTCGAGCTATTCGAATACCTGGTTAGCTCGAAGTCGCGGGGAACAGGCTGTGTCACGGGGAGCATAAACTCTGTAGAGAGCCTGAATATCATAAGACAGGCTGTTTGCAATATATAAACATTTTGCTAGGGCTATTTATAGTTTAATTGCCAGATATGTGGTATATAATGAATTTATATGAATAGATTCTAGTTATTCGGGTCACCGGTTGAGAAACCAGGCAAATTACTTCGATCTAACCGGAGTTCCAGCTATCCGAAGCTCCGAATTTGATTTGTATCATGGAAGGCTCGTACAGTATACTCTGCACAGAGCTCGAAATATTCTAAGACATTTTGTTAGTGCTATTTATTTTGCATTACATAGTGTCATTAAGGGCAGGTCACACAATATCTCTAGAAAGGTTTTGATGTCTATTAGAAACTAATTTTCATCGATGTATAAAAACGTACTGTGACGCTAATCAACCAGAAGTCAAACGGAGTTCAGATTTGTAAGATTTCATTTTTCAAAGGGTGATATATATGCAGTGTAGTAATATATATGCATATAGTCATATTGAAGCAACCTGTATCTATTATTGGTGACGACATATGCTCTCCATTAGAAAATAAGTAAATATTATTCTTTGCCTCTTTATGCGCTTGTACATCCTTACTCCACATCTGTATAACTGATTAGATTTCATCTTGAATTTGGCAGATCATTATAGAAACCAATTAATGGCCGAATCCCACTGCAGTTAAATATTTTCTACTATTAAGATAACGAGTGTTTATTGCTACATAGTCAGTGTGATAAGGGATCCGAGAGGATCCTGACTGCGCGACATATTATATTCGTTATTCTATTAAGGTACGGTAAGATAAGGTTGGTTGGTAAAAGAGGAATACGGAAAAACGTTGAGAACCGCTGATCCAGGCCCTAGGGACCTTTAAAGCAACTAAATCGCCTGATATGTTTTCACTATTAAGGTCTTGGACTTATATTGTTTAGCTATCGCGTTATTGATTATAAACATATTATTGTACAAGATGTAAAATAATATTAGTGCAGTAATGGAATATTGCTTTAAAATGCAAATGTTCAATTATCATATCATGTGAATAATCCTCCCACGTTGCAATCTGCTGTGAATCACGTATGAGGAAGTAATAACACATAAACACAGCAGTAAACTGAAGTTATCTTATTGCGTACGGTTGCTGAGTAAGAGTCACTCACATCGATATGCTGCAGTAAGCTAGAAAACCCGCTTGTATTGAAACAAAGTCGCTTTTGCCCTACAAATCTTCATCAAATTCGGCATGAAGGTCCAAACAAATCCCACAATATTAAACAAACAAAGAAAACTCAGATACCCTACCGGATAAAATAACAATATGGATTACGCAATCACATATTCTCACGTTTAAAGAACTATGAATTAAACACGAAGGAGATATCACATTTTACACTATTTTGTGACGTAATGAATGACGTCACAGGCAGTTAGTAGTGATACTTCAATGACAACATTGATAATCATGCATCTCCCTTTACAGCATAAATTACGTAATACATCACGTCATAAACTCTTAGTAATGGACGGTCCGAAGCCATCATCGCTGCAGGATCGGATTAAGGCGCTGAACAAGAGCGGACACATATCACCGGTAAATCAACAAGCAAGAACAAATTATGAATACGCAAAACCAAACGTTGCAGTAAGTCAAGTAAAAAACGAAGAAGTAAGTGATTTAATGATACTTCGAATGCTTAATTCATTAGCGATGCGATGATTCTACGTTCAAACTGCGCACGTCTTAAAAAAATAATTGAAAATTGACACTTTGTTTAACATCATCCCGGTAGAACTCATTTGAACTCGTCTTGATCCTTTGTAAATAGTGAAAATAAACATCAAAGTCTATAATGCACGACAGTATTGACATAAATTTGATTTTAAATGCTAAGTGACAGTACTTGAATTCATGAGTCAAATCACAAGCGCGGAAAATTCGAACCTCGTATTTACCAGTTTAAAATGTGTTTTTTTTCGGCCTGATCTCAATACTAGCCCTGCACAGGCCTGCTAAGTATCCTTTCTACATTACAGGGGAATCCATCTGGAGTTTGGCCTCATATGATGAGCAAAAGACGAAGGTCGATAGAGAATATATACAGCAATCCGAAAACTTTTGCATCCGCCAACAGTCGCGAGAAAACGCATAGCGCTAAAGAGACTGTTTCTACACACGATGCCGATAGAGAGCAGATAGATGATGCTGAAGGCTCCGATTTTTCGATATACGCGATCCCTAGCAACAAACCTTTAACTCCACCGCCGACGGCGACAAACCCAGAGACACATGCTGATGACGTATACAGTATACCTAAAAGCGAAAATGTAATCACAGAATCGCCAGACAGACACACAGAGTTACCAAAAGGCACTTTCAATCAGAGACAATTATCTTGCGACGATGACGGGGTCTACATGACCCCCAGACGCGAATCGGCCCCAGTTGTCCAGACCCAGGTCACTATTTTGCCACCCACTCGCGAGAACGCGATCGCTACACCCCTTCAAAAAACACAGTCGTTAGATGTCAGTATAGAGCATGATATTAATTCTCGTTGGCGAACTTTGAGAAAAACCGTTAAAGATCCGAATCTACGTGAGATGGTAGATATGTCACAATTAGCCACGCCCCCACCCTCGACAACCAATACGATTTCGAATTTCAAACGCCTCTGTGACGTACCAAGCGAGGAAGAACCGGCAACACCACCCAAGTTATCACCAAAAAGAGGTAATGTTGTACGACATCATATTTATATATATATTATACTCCCAGTGATGAGTAAGGTTGCACGACATAGAAATAACTCGACAATATACAATATTAGGCGTAAGGATCCAGTTGAAAACGGAAAAGCTAATTTTTACGCGGCATTATTTCGGCCAATGCGTTATTCTGATCGCTAGAGAGCATCAGAACAGTCCCGGGGCGTTCCCCTGCTCCGGGGCGTCTTCTTTAGAAAAAATAACACTGTCACGACCTGCGCTGGGATACCCTAAGTCACCCCAAAAAATTTGGTTCAAATCGGTTCAAGCGTATGATTTTACATAGCGTGGAACCGGCGAACACGCAAACAGATAAACACACATATATCTGACGAATGAATCTGATGTTGGTAACATTTCACAATACGGACTGTAACATATAAACAATCACTAGCTCACCTATGGTGAGAGTCAAAATTACGATATTTGAAAGTTAAAAAATAAATCGGTGCGATCTTATCTGTTTCAAATATATATTCTACAACTAATGGTGCCTTGAAAATCAACGTTAAGTAGAAATCAAACCAAAACTCGGCCTTGCTATCAGACTACACATCAATGTCGTTTCGTATTTACTAGAAATATATAAGCGGTCTGGGCTTCTCCTGAGACTACATAGGATAGAATTCTACTTAAGGACAACTCTAACGCCCCCTATCGATCAACATAACTTCTGTGTCAAACAAAATGTCAATTTTAATTATTCTCGCGTCAAATTTGGCGTGTATTTTTTAACGCGTGCTGTTCGAACGTAGAAGCATAGGTCTAACTCCGAATGGAGTGTCTCATGAATTTAGCATTCGAAGTCTGGAACGTACGAAGTACGAGACACCACTGTATGTAACATGCTGACTTTCATTTTTAGGTTTGTCTTCGAAGCACTCGTTCTTTTCAGACAAACGAGAAAACAGCGACAATGAACAGGTAACTTTAAATTTCAAAGCTTTGTCTAAAGAACTAGCGGTTCCTAACACGGGCCACAGCAAATAAGAACAAAATACTCATGCTTAAATTATTTTAAATTTTATGAAGGAAACAACGTCCGAAAAAATTCCCAATTTCGGAATATCTCGGGAATCTTCGGCAAAATCAACGTCATCGCAAGAAAGTCAGAGGTCGCGCGGAATTTCCGACACTTCGAGCATTTCGGTAGAAATCGGACGATCTTGGAATGCTATGGACGTTATCGTAACTCCCATGGAGGGAAACTATGTCATGTTTGGAAACCATAGTGACGTAGGCAATGACGACATAAAGCGAACTCTAGTGACGGTTAAGGACGGTGTGGCTCATTCAGAACAACTTGTGTTGGAAAATCAGCTACATCCAAGGTAAATGCAAAAAAAATAAACCACAATT